>WBNO01030159.1:336815-348847 GCA_013400575.1 Peucedramus taeniatus
CCCCCCACGGGCCCCCACTAACCGAGGCAGGAGAAGGCCTGGCAGCAGCCGAAAGGCGAGAGAGTCATTTTTTACCCACACGTTTTTCTTCTGGCGACGGGTGCCGTGGCAATAAAAAAAAAGACAAATCCCTGGATCCACGGCACGGCCAGGGCTCCTCCTGCTCCGGCAGCCGGGCGGCCGCAGCACGCACCTGCGGGGATGTCCTGCGCCTTGGCCGGCCCATCGCCCACGGCAGACTCTTGCGCAGAAGCCTTCTGGGAAAGGACCGTTGCCAGCAGCTGAAAAACACCCCGGGAAGGGGGGAGAGCAGGCAGGAGTGAGGCGGGGNNNNGGCCGGCGGGTGCGTGTCGCGGGTGTCGCGGGTGTCGCGGGTACCGCGGGTACCGTGGATGCTGCGGGCGCTGCGGGTGCTGCCAGCTCGGGCGAGGGTGGGCAGGGAGGGTTGCAGCAGATTTCGGCGGCAGCGGGGAGAGCGGGAGCCGCGGGAGCAGCAGATGGTGCTTTGCCGGCAGCAGGAGCCCACGGCAGCGCCGCACCCCAAAGCCAGCCTGGCACATGCCCAGCCCAGGCTGCCGGCACGGGCTGGGGGTCCCCTGTGCCCACAGGATGGAGACCCCCTGGATGGCAGCATGGTGTGGCTGAGGGGCACGTGGGCATGGCAGGCAGGGTGCCAGGGCCCGTGGGCTGGTGGATGCTGGGGTCGGTGGGCTGGTGGGTGCCGTCGCCGGGGAATGGGACAGCCCAGGGGCACTGAGGGCCGTTGTGGCAGTGGTGGCAGGGCAGCGTGCAGTGCAGTGTGCCAGTGGCAGCAGTGCATTGGTGGCAGTGTGCCATGTTGGTGGCAGCAGTGCATGGTGCTGGTTGCAGTGTGCCATGTTGGTGGCAGCAGTGCACTGGTAGCAGTGTGCCAGTCTGGTGGCAGCAGTGCATTGGTGGCAGTGTGCCAGGCCAGTGGCAGCAGCATGTGCAGGGCAGGGCAGTGCAGAGCACAGTGCAGAGGGCCCTGTGAGTGGCAGCAGAGACAGGGCACAGCAGCCCCAGCTGGACCTGTGGAATGTTTTGCAGGGCCTGAGCCCAGACCCAGGCAGCACTCAGGGGCCAGGTGGAGGGGACACACTGGTGGCCACTGTTGGTGACAGCGTAGCTGATGCCACACAGGGCATCAATGAGACTGCACAGCACCCGGTCAAGCGCCAGCTGAGGTCAGGGCAGGCAGCAAACGCCGCAGGACCGCAGCCAAGAGCAGCTGGCACGGCCGCCTCGGGGCTCGCCTTACCTTGACGCCTTCGGAGCCGGCGTGCAGGGCGTGCGCCCCGCTGCCCGCGCTCTGCCCGCTCCCCGAGCTGCGCGCCGAGGCCACGCTGCCCGTGCTGCCCAGGCTGCTGCGGTCACCACCTGCGCACGGAGGAGAGGCTGTCAGGGCTCTGAGCCCCGCTGCCAGGGGACACCGCGGCGTGGCCGTGCCCCAGGGGAGCCGCCGCCGCGTCGTGCCCGTGCTCGCCGTACCTGCGAAGGGTTTCCGCAGCACCCAGATCTCCTCGGCGGGGGCTGGCGCGGCCGATCCGCCCTGCGACGGGGACAGGTGGGACGGGCTCATGTCGGCCCCGCGGGACCCTTGGTGGCAGAGCAGAGAGAGCGGCCGTCAGGCGCGGGGCTCTGCGCTCGGGCTCGCACGGCTGTGGCACGGGGGAGGTGACCACGGCCCCAGGACTGGCGCTGCTGCATGTGGGAACAGCCCCACAGGGAAGGTGTGGGGATCCCATGCCCAGGGATGCCAGAGACATCCTTGGGCCTTGTCTCACCCCAAGCTGGCAGAGGTGACGGTGACCAGCCCTGGGCCCCATCGTGCACAGCATCCCCTCCTCACTGCCAGCCAGGGACAGACCCATGGTGAGGTGTTCCAGTGCCCTGGCTGAGCCTGGGCAAGGGACAGGGGCTGTGTCATCCCTTCACAGGACAGGATGGGGATGTGACCCAGAACAAAGGGAGCTGGGCACACTCAAGCAGTGGGGACCAGGGTCCCCACCCCACTGTCCCCCATCCCACACAGTGCTGGCTATGTCCCTGCATCTGCCTGCACCCATCTGGAGGGACAAGGGGCCATGCAGGGCCAGGCACTGAGTGCTGAAACCCTGGTGACACACAGGGGACACAGCAGTGGATGAGAGGACCTGGCCCTCCTCTGGGGCACAGCTTGAGGGTCACCCCTGGGCACGGCTCCTCACCAGCTCACTGTGCTGGCCACCTCTGCCAGGTCCCACTTGCACCAGGGACACCCAGCTCTGAGCCCAGGGAAGAAAACAGCATCAGATGAGATGGACAACAGCTCTACAAAGCCAGTGCTGCCACGGCCCCACCCCAGCTCCGCCACTGTCCTGCCAGCCACGGGGCACTGCCACCCCGCCACCAGCCATGGGGTGTTACCACCTCACTGCCAGCCGTGGGGTACTGCCACCCTGCCACCAGCTGTGGGACATTGTCACCCCACTGCCAACCAGGCCAGTTCTGTTCATGGAGCTGCTCACTCCAACAGCACCAACAGTAGCAGGGGACAGGTGGTACAAGGTGATAAAGTCACTGAAGGAGCACAGCAGGGGACAAACGGCCCCACCAAATCAGGCTGGGACATCTCTGAGCTGCTCATGCCACGGTGACACCAAGAGCAGCCTGCACTTGTGCAGCTCCATGCGACCCCAGCAGGAGAGAAAGCCCCAGGGAAAAAAGTGCTCCCTTGTCCCCAGTGCCAGCACGGCCACCCAGTGGCCCCCAACACAACCTCCTTAGCCACTGCCACCAGGGCATGTGCAAAGAGCCCTGGCCCAGCATCGAGGACTGCACCCCTGCAATCCCCTGCCCCGGGCGCTCTCAACGCACAGACCTGCAGCATCCGTCACCTGCCTGTGTCCCGGGGATGTCCCCAGGGTCCAGCTGGGCTCTGCCTGCGCTGAGCCAGCCCCGAGAGCATCCCCTGGGAAAGCCCCCAGTGCCGCAGCCCCTTCCAGCTCCACCTGTGCAGCCACGACCTGGGCAGAGCTGCGCCCTGCAGGGAGGCTGTGGGCGGCAGAGGATCCCTGAGCCCGTGGCACGGAGCTGTGGCACTGCGCTGCCAGCCCTGCCCGGCACAGCACCGTGAGTGCTTTGGGGGTGCCCACGCACCCAGACAGGAGCGCAGGGGCCACAGGGACACCGGGGTGGGGAGGGTGGCCATGCCTCGGGCACACGGTGTGCCAGCGGCGCCGGAGCGGGGCTGGGGGGGAGCGATGGCACGCGTGTGCCACCCGAGTGCCCCCGCGGCACGCATGCACGCGCATGCACACGCTGCATGCACACACACACGCCCTGCAGCCCCCCGGTGAGGCGGAGAGGCCGAGCAGAGAGAAAAGACTTGACACACGCTTTAAAGGAAAAGAAAGGAAAATCCATGGAGAGCACGAAGCGAGCGGTGAACTACCTTGTCCGTAACGCGGCTCGTCGGCACTGCTAGGGGAGAGCCTGTGATAGCCAAAGGAACTGAAAAGAGTCTGATGGGAATGTGGTGGTGGAGGTGGAGGTGGAGGCAGGGAATGGAACGGATGGGACGAGGCGTCACCGTTTAGCACAGCAGCCCCGTAAGCCGGGAGCGGGATCTTTTGGAAGTGTTGGGGGATTGTTACAGTCTCCCATGAACCTGATAATAAAACATAACAAGAGACAAAATGAAAAGAATCAAAATAATAGAGACACGCTCAGTGCCACCAAAAAAAAAAAAAAAAAAATTTGAAAGAAAATAAAAGAAAATAAAAGAGAGGGGGAAAAAGGCAGCAAATCAAAAAAGCGACCAAAGGGACGTGGAGAAGCAAGAACTGAGACCCAAGCAATGTGGAGCCGAGGAGCAGCAGCAGCAGCGGGAGCTCAGCACACGCACAGCCCGGAGCAGGGCACAGACACATCCCGCGGATCCAGCACGGACACGGGACAGCCCCACGGGGCAGCTCACGGGCTCCCACAGCCAGGCCGTGGGCCCTGCTCCCCGCAGAGCCATCCCAGGGCTGCAGGCAGGGCCGGGTCAGGGTGGCAGCACCGGCATCCCCGTGTCCAGGGGGTGAGCTGTGACAGAGCACCTGCACCCCACACTGCTGCCCCACCGCAGCCAGCGGGGTGGCTACAGAACCCCACAGCCTGGCTAACACTGCTGTGGGCCAGCTGCAGCCCAGGAGCCACAGAGCACAGCCCAGGAGACATGGATGGCATCTCTGGTACTGGCACACGACCCATACCTGGAGGGTGGCTCTGCCCCTGCCTGTTCAGCACCCGGTGCCTCCAGGGCTGCTGTGGGTTGCTCGGCAGCCACTTGTGCTGCCACTCCCCTGAGACACTGTTCAAGTGCCACCATTCCCTGCCCATGTCTCCATGGTGTGGCTGCCCCCAAGATCCACTCCCAGGGCTGGGGTGAGATGGTTGATGTGGGGCCTTTCAACGCTGCCTGCAGAGGCACCAGTCCCATTGGGACACTCCTGGCAGAGGGCACAGCCCAGGGACATCCCAAGGGGCTGCACACCCCACCAGGAGCCTAAAGGGATGACAATGGGAGTGGGGACAGGGACAGGCAGCCACAGAGCAGGGGCCGATCCCTGAGATGGCCCCTGGCTGGAAAGACAGTCTCTGTGTGGCAGCATCAGCTCCCTGGCACTGGTGCCCAGCCCCTGCACAGACCCTGAGCACCAGCTCCTGCGACCCCACTGCTGTGCCAGTCCCCCCAAACCGCAGTGACACCCCTGGGTCTCCTCATGCACCAACCTCCCGGCACCTCAAACACTCCCCCAGCCCAAGGGCAGCCAGGGCTGACCCTCAAACACCCCAGGGCTGCCAGCACCAACCCCCAAGACACCACATGGGCACCAACCCCACAGACACACGGGAACACGGACCCTGCACACTCAATGGGAGCCCATGCCGGCCCCACAGGCACAATGAGGACGCTGACCCCACACACTTTTAGGCACCATCCCCATGCACACAGCGGGGACACCGACCCCACATGCATGAGGGGCATCGCCCCGCTTCGTCTTCACCGCTGCAGCCCCCGACACCCCGGTCCCACCAAACCAAGACAGGGCTCCCCGGGGCTGGGGGCGTAGGGGGGGATTATTTGCCTGTTCGTTTGCTTATGGCCTCGACGAGGCTGGAGGGGAAGTAGCCCACACGGTCGTTGCCGGTGCGGTTGTCGTGGATGCAGCCCTTCCAGCGCCCGTCCGCGTGCTGCTCCAGCACCTGCGGGAGGGGCCGGGTCAGGGGCCGGGCCAGGGGCTGGCACTGCCACCGGGGTGTCCCCGGCCCCCCCGGCCGCACTCACGGTGATGACGTCCCCGGCTTTCACGTTGAGGCTGGTCAGGTCGTAGTTGTTGCAGTAGTCCTTGACGGCCCGGACCTGCAGAGCTGCGGAGGCGTCTGCGGGACACAACGGGAGCGTCACCGGCCGCTCACCCCACGGGGCTTGGCACCCCCAGCCCGGCACCCCTCGTGCCAGCATGGCCACTCCGTGCCCTCCAACCCCCTACCCCGCAGCATCTGCTTGATCTCCTTGCTGGCCTGGCTGGTGGTGAACTGGTTGACGATGTCCAGAGCCGTCTGGTTGTAGGTGTTCCTGACGTGGGCGTTGATCCCGCTCTGCAATGGCACCGAGAGGCATTGGGAGGAGGCTGGTCCCCATCCTGCCACCCCTGGGACTCCCTAGGCCACCAGGAGACCAGCAGCTGGAGGGCACAGCTCTCAGACCTTCGTGTGTACCCCCCTTGTGACCCTCACCCCTCGGTGTGCACCCCCAGGACCCTCAGTGCCTTGGTGTGTCCCCTCCAGGACCCTCAGCTCTGCTCCCTGGGAGAGCTGCACAAGTTGCTCTGCGCCACCAGCTGTGGGGTCACCCCCTTCCCACAGCCCCTGGCTGGGTTGGGGGTGCCTGGGGGCATCTGGGGGTGCCGAGGGGGGCCCTTACATCCAGCAGCAGCCGCACCACGTCCGTTTTGCCGCAGAGAGCGGCCTCGTGCAGCGCCGTGCCCGCCTTGGTCTGCCGGTTGATGTCGATGCCAGCCTGCAGCAGGAGCCTGGGGGGGACAGCGGGGTCAGCGGGGCACGGGGGGGCACCGGCACTGCCACCCCTGCCCGCGGCACCCACCGGATGATGTCGATGTGGCCGTTCTTGGCGGCGAGGTGCAGGGGGCTGGTGCCGTTGGGGTCGGTGGTGTCCCCCGGTTTGGGCTCCAGCAGTGCCGCGCACATGTTGCTGTTCAGGAGCAGTTGGACCACCTGGCTCAGCAAACACAGACGGAGCAGGGCTGCAAGGGCGGCTCGGCCGCCCCCCGGGGCTGTGGCCCCCGGCCCCCGCCTCCCCCCTCCCAGCAACAGCCATCCCTGCGCCCCTCCAGATGCTCCAGCACCCCCGGGACCTCACAGTGCCCTTGTCCCCACCCCGGGGACCTCACAGTGCCCCTGTCCCCTCCCAGTCCTCCTCTGGGGACACCCAGCCCTGCAAGAACTTACCCCGACCCGGCCAAACTCGCATGCCAGGTCCAGGGGAGTCTTCCCCGAGTTGTCCATGATGCAGGGGTTGGACTGGTGCTGCAGGAGCATCTCCGACTGGGGACAAGCAAGACCCCGGCCCGGTGAGGGCAGGGGTAGAGGGGTGGCACCACCCCCCTGCCAGCCCCGTACCCTCCGTACCACGTCGTAGTGCCCGTGCTGTGCCGCCAGGTGCAGGGGGATCTGGCCCTCGTCTGATGGGATGTTCACAGAGGAGCCTGCCTTCAGCACCATTTTCATGGGCTCCTTCTTGCCCTGCCAGGCCGCGTAGTGCAGGGGCCGCATGCCTGCAGGGGCAAGAAGCCATGAGCCTTCCGTGTGCCATCACAGCAGGCAGAGCCTGCAGGGGGGCCACGGCCAGGACCCTGGGACTCGCCTTTGTTGTCCTTGATGTCCACGGCAGCCTGTGCCTCCAGCAGCAGCGAGATGAGCTCCGTGTTGCCGTTAAGCGCCGCATGGTGCAGAGCTGAGAACCTGGGGACCGGGCTGGTGTCAGGGGCCACAGGGCTGTCCCCTGCACAGCCCTGCCAACCCCCGCCCTGCACCATGGCCTCAAACCTGCCCCTCTGCAGCACCCCGGGGCTGCTCTGCCCTCCACGTGTGCATGTCCCCAGGAAAGCCACCCCCACATGCCCCTGTGGGCTTTGGGGTGAGAGCTGCTGCAGGCCTGGGAATGCTGTGACCACACTGGGCTGGAGGGAGTGGGCAGGACAGGCACAGGGTGTCCCACTGAGAGTGGGGGTGCCGGGGAGCCCCCTCCCCACTGACCCACTTCCCCCAGCCTGTCCCCAGCAGCACGGCCACGAGCACAGATGGCAGCGCTGCCTTGCCCGGTGTCGGGCCTGGCTGTGGGGTGGGGAAAGCCCCCGGCCCCGCACCCGCTCTGCTCTCGCAGCTCCCGGAGCCGGAGGCTCCCGCCTGGGAAGCAGGCCAGGAGCTGACCTACTTGTGCTCCCGGCAGTGGCATCCTCCATGCGACTGCGCTGGCACCCACGGCGCTGCTGCTCTGGGCACAGCATCCCCATCCCAGCCCCGGGGCCACCCCGGTGTCACCAAGCAGGGGAACGGGCCATGGAGCCCCCAGGACACGCTGGCTTCTGTGGCTGCCCGGTGCCCAAAGGGCAGGTGTGGGTGACAATCCCCCCGGCCCTCTTGCCCAGTGCTCGAGGGGCAGGTGTGGGTGACAATCCCCCCGGCCCTCTTGCCCAGTGCCTGGCCGAGGGGGACAGGTCCCCGTGGGGAGCAGGCTCCAGGCCCGGCAGTGCCCACGGAGCTGCCGGCTGTGATCCCCGGCGGGAGCGGCGATGTGAGCAGACAGCCGGCACAGGAGGCCGATCCCCAACGTCTGCCTGGGAAATGTCAACATTTTCCGCTCCAGCGCCCTGCTCAAATCCGCTCAAGATGGTGCAAATCGCGGCCTTCCCCGGGGCTGCCTCGGGGGCTTCCCTCGGGCACCTCATGGCCCAGCCGGCCACGAGCAGGGCACCGGCCCCGGGGCCAGCGCGGGGACACCAGCACGGTGCTCACCCTCGGCACTCTCAGCCGGGAATGAGGCAGCACTGCCGGGATGGGGAAACTGAGGCACGGGGCTGGCTGAGCTCACACAGAGCGGAGCACACCCCGGCTGCAGCCTGGATCCCGGGGGATCCTTTCCAGGAGCAGCACCAGAGGCTGGAGGCTGCTCCCCTTTTGCTTCAGCACCCCCTGAGCCTTCCAGGAGCTGGATTGAGCAGGGCCCTGCCTGCAGCTCCCCAGCCCTGCCGTGATGCTCAGCCCTCCTGTGGCCTGCTGGCTCTGAGGAGCACGAGGTGGCCCTGGGGTGATGCCCCCTTGCCCTTGGCACAGCGATGAGCTGGCAGGTACCAGAGATGCCCACTGCCACCACCCTGGTGACGAGGATGAGGAGGTGACAAGAATGAGAATGCTGTGGCCATACTTCCCCAGGGCATGGCCTCCCTTTCCTGACCACTCCTGGCATTTCCCTGGCCACAGCAGAGCCACCCAAGGGAACGAGCGGCATCGCATGGTGCTGCTGCCCAGCCCCACCAGCAGCACTCTCACAGCAGCCCCCTCCTGCGCGGGGCCCCGCTGCCTCCCCGCAGCCTCATTAGCGTGATTAGCGGGGCTGACCCGCGGCCCCTGTCCGCAGCTCCGCCCGGTGGATGCGGCTGTGGAGCGCCTCCGGTGCCTGGCGGGGTCACGGCTCTCCCACCCCGCACCCCACGGGGCTGGGAAAAGTGCGGTGAGATGCGGGGCACAGCCCTGCCTCTGCCTCCTCTGGTGCCCGTGGCTGCTCCAGGCCAGCACTGGCTCTGGGTGCAGGCAGGGCTCAGCCACTCGGGCTAACGGGGGCCAGAGCCCCGGGCTGGCAGCTCGGAGAGCCTGGCATTCCCACACACACACTCGGGACTCCCTCAGCAGGTGCACCCCCTGCTCACAGCACCATGGCACGCACCCCACAGCACCCACACCCGGGCTTGGGGCTCCCACTCACCCGTCCGTGTCTTGGAAGTTGACATTGACTTTCTTTGCTGATCCGAGGAGCTCTGGAAGGGAGGGAACAGGATGTTAGAGGAGCTGGCTGGTGCAGGGACACGGGGCACACCAGGGAGGTGACGTGGTGGCAGCTCCAGGTTTCCCAGCCTACCAAGGCTGGGACTCCCTGCAGCTCCGCAGGTGCTGCGTGAGGCTGCCTGAACCTGCGGGCAGGAGGCTCAGGGCGGGGGACCCTGCTGAAGGTGGCAGAGCCCGTGGGCTCCTCCTGGCACCAGCTTCTGCCCATTCTCCCCTGGTTTGCCTGGGGTTCTCCCCCGGCTCCTCCACCCGGCTGAGGCTCCGGAACGGCCCCGTGGAGCCCCCGCTGGGCAGAGCTCAGCCCATTCCCCTGAACCCCCAGCCCCCCCGGCACTGCCCTCCCCACGCTTCTGGGAAATTAAACCGCGCCGGGGCAATCCAATTAGCAGCACGAGGAAGGATGGAGCCAGATTTACATAAGATTTACCCGAAAAACGCCACTCAAGCTTTCCAGTGAGCTGCTCTTCCCACAGCGGGAGCGGGAGGAGAAGGAAGAGGAGGGTGGGAGCAGCACGGCAGAGCCTGGGTGGGCGACCCACACAGCAGCCCCTGAGCCCAACGCAGTGAGCACAGCTCCAGCACGGCCCTGAGTCCACAGGAGAGAACCCAAAGGCTGCATGGCCTGGCAGGGAGAGTGGGCAAAGGCACTTGGAGCCAGGGACAAGCTCTTGCTGGGAGAAGCTGGCTGGAAGGGGCTACTTCAGGCAGGGAAGGGGAATGTGGGGCCAGAGAGACACTCCATGTGTGCCTTGGGCATAGCCTTGCTCTCTGCCCCTCTACCATGTCCCCTTGTCAGTGTCCCTGTGTTTATTGAATTATTGGACACAAAGGCTGTGCCACAGCCCAGGAGCCTCTGTGTGGACAAACGGCTCAGAGGGCACCAGCAGCAGGAAGGGCAGCTGTGTCCAGCCCTGACCCTCAAGCCTGGGGAGTGGAGCCAGGCTGAGCCAGCCTTGCCCAGGCCACGCAGATGGGCCCAGGAGTGGCCAGGACAGAGGCTCTGGCACCCAGTGCTGGCTCCCTCCTGCACTCCAGGGCTGCCCGGCTGTCCGAGCCACAGGACACTTGCTAATGCTGACACAGCCCCGTGTGACAGGTGACAACTGCACAGGACAGCTTCCATCAGCCACAGCAACCACCCTCCAGCCAGCAGGTCCCCAGGCTCTCCTCCCAGATGAGGTGCCTCGTGTGGGATGAGAAGGAGCACTGGAGGGTGCCCAGAGAGGGACGGGGACACCATGGGGACCCCAGGGTGTAGGGAAGGACAGGAATGCCACAGAAGCCCCCAAAACCCATCCCTGCCATAGCCTCCCTGTGCTCCCCTGGGAAGAAGTGGACATTACTGGTGGGCAGAGCCCCTGTGACACCAGGAGTGACCCAGTCCCCGGCAGCCCCGTGCTGCCGCCAGCGTCCCCAACAAAGGTGCCATTCAGCTGCGGTGGAGAGGAGCCCAGCGCCGCTTCCGCTGCCGCCCCGCGCCAAGAACCAGCTCCCAGGAGAAGGGGCCGAGCTGCCCCCAGGGATGCAGAGGGCCAGAGGACAAAAGGAGCCGTGGGCGCAGGAGCGGCACCGTGCCCGGCACTGGCTCCGATCTCCAGCCCCGAGACGGGCCCCGCTCCCGCTAATGGGTCCTTGCAGATGGACAGACGGACGGCGTTCGGCAGGTCTGCGGTGCCCGGCCTTTCCCACGGGTTGATGCCAGAGAGGGGCTGGGATGGGGCAATGCCCGGGCATCAGGGTGCAGTGGTGACACTGTTGGCGATCCCCAGGCACGTGCCACCCTCGGCGTCACCAAACCACCGTCACCCCCACGCACCGTAGCGGCGAATTTTTCCTCCCCGCACCTGCAGGAGAGGCTGCGGCTGCCAAAATCTGTTTAGCACTTCCATCACTGCCCGTGCCAAGTGCTTAGTCAGTGACTTCCAGCCATGCAGTGGTTTGACTTTCCTTAAAGCTCTGGAAGTGGCCGTCAGCATGCCGAAGGCAGCTGGAGCATGGAGCCCAGCTGGGGTCTCAGAATAACCCCAGTTCCCAGAGCAGGAGAGAAGGATGGGTGCCCTGGTCACCAGGTTCACAGTGAAATTTGCAGCCTGTCTGGGGGCAACAAGAGCCAGGAGAGCTCATTAATGGCTGGGAATTAATGGCAGGGAAAATTCTTCCACTAACAAGGGAGAGAGAAGGGAGCTGAGTGCTTCCAATTAAAAATATCGGCTACAAAAGGAGATGGGCACGATGGGGATGAGAACAGAGCTCCTTCACGGCCGCACTTCCAGTGAGCACCCAGTGTGTTCCTGGCTGTCCTCTCTGCTGGGATCACTGGAGGGGTGGCAGGGACCCCGAGCACCTGCAGTCACCATCCTGCCCTCTCCATGCAGAATCAGATGCCATCAGGAAGGTGCTGTTGCAGGCCTGGCATGTCTTTGCTCAGACAGCCTGAGCCCCACCACCATCCTTGGGACACCCCAATGTCCCCTCTTGTCTCTCCATGGGCTGCTCAGGTGATGGTTGTGCCATGTGGGCTCACAGGGCTCCCCTGGGCCTGGGCCTCGATGGTTCTCAAGAGCAGTTTGCACCCCACAAACACCCTGGGGCAGCACCACGATGCCGGCCCCAGGAAAGGGAGGCACACACAGGACCTGGCACCGCCGGGTGCGGCTGTCACCCGTGGCTGTGGCGTGCACCGGGAGCCGCAGCGTCTGCCATCGACACCAGCCATAAACAGCCTGCCGGAGTAAACCCCGCCGCGGGGAGCGGCCCTGCCGCTGCTCCCAGAAACGCCTTCGCTTCAACGCAGGGACTGCAGGAGCTAAATCACGCTTGGATTGAGCCCGGCGCTCCGCGTGCAGCGAGCTCCTCGCCGGCCCCGGCTCCCCCGCCACGCGCCGGCCCCGCGGCAGCCA
>WBNO01030159.1:370772-380801 GCA_013400575.1 Peucedramus taeniatus
GGGGGGCGCGGGGTGAGGGAGACCCGCGGGCCGGGCCGACACCCCGCGGGGCGAGACAGACCCCGCAGGCTTTAGGGGAGCCCCCCGAGCGCGGGCGGGGCGCGGCGGCACCATGAACGCGGCACAGGGCACGGTGGGCAGCGACCCGGTCATCCTGGCCACGGCCGGCTACGACCACACGGTGCGGTTCTGGCAGGCGCACAGCGGCATCTGCACCCGCACGGTGCAGCACCAGGACTCCGTATCCTTCCTTCCTTCCTTCCCCGCCTTCCCGGCGGCTCGGGGCCGGGCCGGCGGTCGGGCCCCGCGTCGGGCCCGGCTGATGCTCCGTACCGACCTTAACGGCGCCCGCAGCAGGTGAACGCCCTGGAGATCACCCCGGACCGGAGCATGATCGCAGCCGCAGGTGAGCGCTCCTGCCCCGCGGGGCACGGCGGGCAGCGGGCCGGTGCTCTGCCCGGTGCTCAGCCGCTGCCCGGTGCCCGCAGGGTACCAGCACATCCGCATGTACGACCTCAACTCCAACAACCCCAACCCCGTCATCAACTACGACGGCGTGAGCAAGAACATCACCTCGGTGGGGTTCCACGAGGACGGGCGCTGGATGTACACGGGCGGGGAGGACTGCATGGCCCGCATCTGGGACCTCAGGTGGGCACCGGGGCTTCCCCCGTCCGGCAGCACCCCCGGGGCTGTGGGGCTGAGCTCACAGCATCGAGCTCACAGCCCGAGCTCACATCCCCGAGCTCACAGCCCTGAGCACCCCTCCCTCCCTCCCTCCCTCTGTCTCAGGTCCCGGAACCTCCAGTGCCAGCGCATTTTCCAGGTGAACGCTCCCATCAACTGTGTCTGTCTGCACCCCAACCAGGTGAGGAAGCTGCCTCCTGTGGGGATCCCAGCTCAGAGAATCCTGAAGAACAGAGCTTAAAGCTCATCCCACTTCACCCCCTGCCATGGCAGGGACACCTTCCAGTGTCCCAGGCTGCTCCAAGCCCTGTCCAGCCTGCCTTGGACACTGCCAGGGATCCAGGGGCAGCCACAGCTGCTCTGGGCACCCTGTTCCTGTGGCTCCTGTGGGTAAACCAGGTAAACCTGTAGAGATGTAGCCCAGCAGAAGATGGGGTACAACAGAAATTACTTGGGGGCTTCGGAGGATGTGTTTGTGCTGATGACCTGGTGGCTGTTGCAAAGGGACAGCACAGGGGCTGAGCTCATCCCATGGGAGGAAACACACCCTTGCAGCACACATCCCTTGGAGTGGGCTCTGCCCCTGAACATCCCTGGGGATGTGATGGGAGCAGAGCTGGAAGAGTGAGGGCATCTGGGAAGCTTGAGGGTGACAACACTGCCAAGAAAAATTATTCTGGGGCCTTTGGCCGTGATTCCCTTCAGGTGGGGTTTGGTTGAAGTGTGTTCAGCAGCTGTTGCTGAGCACAGGGAGAGTGGGGGCACTTGAAGAGATTGAAGGGAGCAGGAGCAGGGAAATCAATAGGGATCAATCAGTGCTAATGGCTGGGCTGGGCTTGCAGGTCTGTGGTTTTGCCTGCAGACAGGGCCGTGCAAACCACTGTAAAGTCCTGAGTAATGGAAATGTTCCCTTACATTTCATTTGGCAAAGGTTTAATTCTGCAAATCCGGAATTTCAGACTAAATTTGAGATTGGTTATTTGGACCAGACTGTCCAAACGCTCTTGTAGTGTCAGTGCTGTGAGAGTGTGCTGTGTTAAATGAATATTACTGAACACAGGTGTTAGATGTGAAATAATCCCTGACCGTGGTGCTGCTGAGGTGCAGAGTGTTGGTTTGTGAACAGAAGGTGGTTAATGAGAACAAAGGTGGCAGCATTTGTTTGGGCACTTCCGTGGCTCTGCAGTTCCCTCTGCAGAGATGCTGATCCAATTATCCAGAAATTCCTCATGGCCTGAGTAAAGCCATGAAAACTTTGGACTCAGCATTTACACCTGCTGAGAGGGGGCTGAGGAGCCCAGAAGAGACTTTTGTGCAGCCAGATAAATGCATTGAGTGGTGTTTGTCTCCTCGGAAGCAGCCTCTGCTCTCAGGGACAGGATTAGCTGTGCCTGATGACCTGATCTCCTCTAGGGATTCTGCTAAAATTATGGACAGCGCAGGGCTGTCGATAAAGGCCTGGTTTGAGTGGAGACATGCCAGCATTGTCTTCTGCTCTGAGCACGGGATCAGAGCCAGGACTCCTGCCCTTGGCTCTTGTCCTTCCCCTGAAAAGGGGAGAGAGAGAAAAACCCACTTCAGGTTGTGTTTTTCTGGTATCTGCACCCTTGAGTGCTTCAGTTGTTCAGTGGCCAACCTGCCCCTTAATGCTGCCTCTCAGACGTGCTGAAAACCACTTGGCTGCTGTGGATGTCCTTTGGAGCTGTGGCTGTGGGACAGCCCTGTTTGTCTGGGTTTTAGAAAATCAGCAAACCCTTCTGGGGAGGGAAGCAGCCTTTTGCAGAGTGTCAGGGGAGTCAGTACCCGGCTGGGACAGGCAGGGTGTGAAGCAGGGGAGAGAGGAGACAGGACAGGACCGTGCTGCTTAACCCCCGAGCAGGGCTCCAGCAGTGCTGCAGGGGCACGACGTGGGTGCCAGCTCCAGGCTGCTGCTCACAGTGCCCACGGAGACACGGCCGTGTGCCCTGCAGGCAGAGCTGATCGTGGGCGACCAGAGCGGGGCCATCCACATCTGGGACCTGAAGACCGACCACAACGAGCAGCTGATCCCCGAGCCCGAGGTGTCGGTGAACTCGGTGCACATCGACCCCGACGCCAGTTACATGGCGGCCGTGAACAGCTCGGTGAGCTCGCCACGCCCTGCTGGGCTGGCAGCTGGGCTGGGTTTGGGTGGGCTTCCACCAGCCCGGGCACAGATCCCGCTGCGTGTCTGCAGGGAAACTGTTACGTGTGGAACCTGACGGGCGGCATCGGCGAGGAGGTGACGCAGCTGATCCCCAAGACCAAGATCCCGGCGCACAACCGCTACGCCCTGCAGTGCAAGTTCAGCCCCGACTCCACGTGAGTGTGGAGCCCCTCACCTCCCTCCCAGGGCCTTTTGGGGCAGGCAAGGGCCAGCTGTGCCTCCAGCTGTGCCTCCAGCTGTGGCTGCTGCTGGCTCCACACTGCAGGTGCCCAGGGAGGAGCGGGACAGGAGGCAGGGGATGTGGCACCAGGGGGTTGCTGTCGGGGTGTCCCACTCGTGCTCTCTGAGCTCAGCAATATTTGCAGCCATGAGCTATTCTACAGTTGGGATCCAGCTGCTGCAGCCTGAGCTCCTTCATAGTGTCTGTTCAGCTGCAATCTGCTAAATCAGACAGTGCAGGTGTAAGGGGATCTGATTGCAATGGGGGCAGGTCTCCAGGCCATCACTGGCCCTGGCCCAGGTCTGTGGTAACAGGATGCCTACAGGGGGTCAGTGACTGATGAGATTGCCCTCAGATGTCTCCTTCTTTCAGGCTCTTGGCCACCTGTTCTGCAGATCAGACGTGCAAGATCTGGAGGACTTCAAACTTCTCTCTGATGACAGAGCTGAGCATTAAGAGCAACAACCCTGGGGAGACGTCCCGGGGCTGGATGTGGGACTGCGCCTTCTCCGGGGACTCCCAGTACATTGTCACAGGTGAGGCACCACTGGGCTGTGCCAGGGCCCTGCAGCAGCCAGGCCTGACCAGTTACCCTGGCTGGGACATGGCCAGAGCCTGGGGCATAGGGGGTGTGAGGTGGGAGCAGCCAGTTCTGCTGGCTGGAGCATTGTGTGCTGCTGCAGCTGTTGGAACTGGGGAGGAAATCTCCAGCTGGGCTGTTCATCTCACAGTTCACAGATGTTAGTCCCTTAAACACACCTGTGGTAATTTCCACACTCATTGCTCTCCAAAGAAACTAAACCCTACATACAGAGAACTGCACTGAGCTGCTCTGCCTTGCTGGTCATCACCAGCCCTAAGGATGGCTGAATGAAGCAAGAGCAAAGTATTTCTTAGAATAATAGTAAAAAAGAAACTTAATATATATCCCACTCTTCTTTTCACTCTGTGTTCCAGCCTCCTCTGATAACCTGGCCAGACTGTGGTGTGTGGAGACAGGAGAGATCAAGAGGGAGTACAGTGGCCACCAGAAAGCCGTGGTCTGCCTGGCCTTCAATGACAGTGTCTTGGGATAACGGGCACGTGTGGCAAGGACAGGACCTCTGCTTGTTTCCCCTTGCCTTGCCAGACCCTCTCCAGAGCCTGGGACACGCTCTGTACCCATCCCCTCACACGTGGAGAGGGCTGGGGCTCTGACAGGGGCAGCTGCAGCTGCCTGGGCTGAGACCAGGCTTCAGCCCCAGGCAGGACATTGCTGAAACGTGTGTGGCCTCTGAGGGAGGGAATGGGAGAGGGAGGCACAGTCCCACTGCAGGGACACGGGTACAGTTCAGCTGCAGGAATCCCTGGGGCATTGGCTGCTGACAGCCCTGGATGTTCCTGTACCCCAAAGTGGGGAAAAAATAAACATCAGCCTTTGCCAGTGATGGGAGAGGCTGAGCAAAGAGGAGAAGCAGCTCTTGTCTTGGTTTGCAATCCCTTTATTCAAAGTGTTTCACAGAGTGACTTGGAAAGCTGCTCTCCTAAAGCCAACCACCCCCAGATGTAACAACAACCACCTTGTGTTGAACAGAGCCTGGAGCCCCACAACTCCAGCTGCTTCCTGGGATTCCTCTAGGCCTGGGTCTCCTAATTCCTATGGATGAGGCACAGCCCTGGAGCAGAGCTGCAGTGTCTGTGCTGACAGTGCTGAGCAGAGGCCTCCTGCTTCTCTAAACTCTCCTGGTCCTGCTTCTCTAAACTCTCCTGGTGCTGTTTCTCTAAACTCTCCTGACCTGCACGGAATCTGCAGGCAGCTCTGGGGGTGTTGTAGGTGTTCCCTTCCTCGTGGAAGTCAGAGGCTTTTCAGGAATCCAGTTCAAGTACGAGGGCAGAGAGGGCCGTGGCTGCAGCACTTACTCGGGCAGGTAATAGAAGCAGATGGAGACACAGATGTTGCTGGGGAAGCAGATGTCAATGCACAGGTAGATGAGGCGCTGCCTCCCCGGCCCTGCCAGGAGCAAGGACAGCAGTGAGAGCAATGCTTTGGTCCTGCAGCTGCACAGTCCCCAGGGATGCTTTGGTCCTGCAGCTACAGAGTCCCTGGGGAGCTGAGCAAGGGGAAAGCCTCAGGGAATGACCTTTCTTATTCAAGCTGGAGTCAGATGGAGCAGGCTGACAGCTCGGCAGGCTGCTTTGGCTGAGGATGAAGGTGACAGGGATTAACCAGTGATGTCTCAGGGGACAGCTCTGTGTGCTGGCTGTGCTGTGCTGTGCTGCTGGGGCAGCTCAGAGCCCATCCCAGTGCCATGGCTCAGGACAGGGTAGGTACGAGCCAGCACTCAGGGGTGGTGAACAATGGACTGATTTTGCACTAGAGGTCACCCACCCCTGTCCTGGGCCTTGGCAGCCTGTCCTGGGCTGCATCAGCTGCTGTGCAGCAGAGCCTGATCCTCTTAGAGGTGCTAGAAAAGCTCCCTCTTCCCCTGCCAAGGGCAGTGCCTCGCTTACCGTGCCCTCTGCGCACCCAGAAGATGGAGGTGTGCTCACACAGGCTCTGCACAGCCTCCCCCAGGCCCCGGGGCTCCAGCTGCTCCCCTGCCACAATGCCCAGGAACTCCTGGTAGAACTTGGTCTGGTTGTTGTGCTGTAGCAGCTGCTCAGCCTGAAAGAAACGTCCCCGTTGGTTCCTCCCCAGGCCCTTTGTCCCCCAGGCCCCACAGCCCTGCTCTGGCTCCCAGGGCACCCCAGGAGGGGTCTGAACCCCAGCAGGTTTCTCCTGCCAGCTGCCCTGTCCCAGCTCCCAGGGTGAGGCTGCCAGCTCTCATTTTCTGTCTGTGGGCTGCTGGCAACCCCAGCACTACCAAATTTTACTCCCATTTAGGAGCCTCAGGGCTGGGCAGGTGCTTTCCTCTCCCTGCATCCCTTTTGGGAGCCTGTGTTCCTTCACTTCTTTGGGAGTAAGGTGATGACCCAGGAGTTACTGAGGAAATGGATAGCAGATGGCAAGGGGCACAAAAAATGTGGTTTTCTGTCTTCTGGAAATGGAATCTGCCCCTGCCCAGGCATCCACTGACACTTTGTTCTGAGGGTCCTTATACATGATTGCCTCCAGCTTTCTTCCCTGGCAGTTGGTAACAAACCCCCTTTGTTTTTCCTCCCCCAGATTTTTGAGCAGGTAACAGAATCCAGTGGGAGCGGGTCCTGCAGGAGCCCTGCTATTCACCTCCACGGGACACATCCCCCTGCCCCAGGCTGCTTCCCACAGCAATCAGGGCATGGATAAACCCAGGAGCTGCTGCTCACAGCTGGCTGAGAGCCCAGCCTGGGGGCACAGCTCTGCTCCTGTGAGCAATGAACCCCTCAGAGCAGGGGCTGCCGCTGGGGGTGGGGAGTCACCCCTGCAAATCCACACAGGGGAGAGCACTCAGCGACCCTGTGCAAAGCTCAATCCATCCCCCAGCTATCCTGGGAATGCTGCAGCAGCTGCTCACGCTGTGCTCAGAGGTGTTGAGAGCTGTCTGCAGGGTCTGCAGGTCCCAGGGCTCCATCCTCCTCAGGTAGCAGGCTCGCTGCGCCAGCGGCTTGTAGCACACGTAGCCCTGTGGACAGACGAGCCCCTTGCAGCAGGCAGCACACGCCCACCCTGTCCCAGCAAACCCCTGAAGTGGCCATTCTCCCTTGCCCTGCTCTGTGCTCACGACTAAAGGTGCAGGGAAGGGCAGCAGTGAGGAGTGAGGGGGCAGGGGTGGCCCAGCACTCACGTTCCTGCTGTCGTACAGCACCACGGCGCTCAGGTTGCTCTGCGAGGTGATGTAGTAGGTGACGGTGCTCCTGGCCTTGTCCACCACGGCTGTCTGGTTCCTCAGCGGGTCCAGCTGGCCCTGGAGCGTCACTCGGGCGAGCTGGGAGCCAGCCTGGGCACGAGGAGCGTGGGGCAGCACCCACCATCAGCTGCTCCGAGCCTGCGTGCGGCATCTCCCACCAACATCCCCAGCTGGGCCTGTGCTGGCCCCTGCTCTTGTCTGATCCAGCAGTGGACAGGAGCAGGCTCTGACCCAGGGAAGGATGATCCACAACGCCATCCTCGCCCCCAGTGCCCCTCGTGCCAAAGGCACCAGGTGCTGGAGGAAAGGGCCAGGGGACCTCCAGCCCTGCCTGCAGCCTGCCAGCACCTCCCTGCCCCTCCTGCATTGTCCAGGGACTGATCCAGCCAGACTTGGCCCAGAGCTCAGCCCACCCCTCCCTCCTGGGAACTGCTTCCCACACAGCTCAGGGCTGCAGGCAGGAGGAGGCTGCCTGCCCACATCAGGATCCCTTACCTGGGCAGAGCTGGGGGAGAAGCTGAGAACCCCCATGACACTGACACCAACAACTGCAAAAAACAACAAGGCAACGGACAAGATGATCCAGAAGGTCCTGGAGGGAGCTGGGAACTGTGCTGTGGCCCTCCTGTCCTGGGAGCCAGGGCAAAAGAAGGAGGAACAGGAGTTAAAATTGACCCTTCTGCCAATTCTTCTTCATCAAAAAAGTTCCCAGCTCATGACACAAACCCTTGTGCAGACTGGTTGGAGTGCAGAGCTGCCAAACCATTGCAGCACCTGGAATAAGGGAGCCTTTATCCCACAGCGCTGGAATTCCAGATCCAGCATCCTGGAAAGCAGCACTGCCACAGCCCCAGGAAAGCTGCAAAGCCCCCAGTGCAGGGATGGAGCAGCAGCTTTCCAGACACAGGGAACAACAAATTAAATTATTGTGGTTTACAGCAGAAATCCCCAGCGGGAGCATCAGCATTGGAATCAGAGCCTGTGTGGAGTGACCCTGCTTCTGTCCCCCTCCCTGTGCCTGGCTGTGCTGGATTTTCTTGCTAAGTTGTTCTCCATGAGACCAAGGAAAAGAGCTTGGCAGCACTGTGACATTTCTATTGGCTCTATTAATTTACTTTAATTCCTACACTGAAGCAATTAAATTTAACTTCATGGCACATAACGGGATTTTAACAAAGCAGAAAATGTGCTTTCAATAATCTCAAACACAGCCCACATTTGAAGAATAACCTGTTTCTCAATCCTCTAAAGGACAGAAAAATTCAATCCATGCTCAGGATTACATGTGCTCCAGCTGCATGAGGATGGGCTCATCCAGCCTTGGGACAGTTATGGATCTTTATTGGAAACAGGGAACTTCCAGATTATTCCCCCAGAAAAGCAGTGAGTTAAAAGTGCACAAATCTGAAATCCCATCAATTCCAGCAGAGCAGAGCCCCAGCCCTGCAGTAACTGGCAGCTTTTCAATAACCAGCAGAATTCCCTCTGGTGGGAAAGGTGCAGATAAAGAACTCCAGCAGCTCCCAGCCCTCAGCAGGGCACAGCTCACCCCATCCCGAGCAGCCTGGCCGTGGCTCCTCAGCTCCTCTGCCCTGGTACCCGACCAGTTCATCCCAGGTAAACCCAGGCACCTCCAAGGCACCTCAACCCAACTGACAGCAGGAGCTGAACTGGGGGTGCTGGGGATCAATAGAACCCTACCAGGATCTATGGGACTGGAAATACTCACTGATGGAACAGGGAATACTCACTAATGGAACAGGGAATACCCACTGATGGAACAGGGAATAATCTCTGCAGGAACAGGGAATACTCACTGCTGGAACAGGGAATACTCACTGCAGGAACAGGGAATACTCACTGCTGGAACAGGGAATACTCACTGCAGGAACAGGGAATACTCACTGCTGGAACAGGGAATACTCACTGCAGGAACAGGGAATACTCACTGCTGGAACAGGGAATACTCACTGCAGGAACAGGGAATACTCACTGCTGGAACAGGGAATACTCACTGCAGGAACAGGGAATACTCACTGCTGGAACAGGGAATACTCACTGCAGGAACAGGGAATACTCACTGCTGGAACAGGGAATACTCACTGCAGGAACAGGGAATACTCACTGCTGGAACAGGGAATACTCACTGCAGGAACAGGGAATACTCACTGCTGGAACAGGGA
The DNA here is from genome assembly GCA_013400575.1 of Peucedramus taeniatus. NCBI lineage: Eukaryota > Metazoa > Chordata > Aves > Passeriformes > Fringillidae > Peucedramus > Peucedramus taeniatus. The sequence goes on from WBNO01030159.1 coordinate 379,854, forward strand.
ATACTCACTGCAGGAACAGGGAATACTCACTGCTGGAACAGGGAATACTCACTGCAGGAACAGGGAATACTCACTGCTGGAACAGGGAATACTCACTGCAGGAACAGGGAATACTCACTGCTGGAACAGGGAATACTCACTGCAGGAACAGGGAATACTCACTGCTGGAACAGGGAATACTCACTGCAGGAACAGGGAATACTCACTGCTGGAACAGGGAATACTCACTGCAGGAACAGGGAATAATCTCTGCAGGAACAGGGAATACTCAGTGATGGAACAAGGAATACTCACTGCAGGGGCAGCACGGCTGGCACCGTCCCCTCCTTCCATCCTGCACCTCAGGCGAGGACCTGGCTGCTGCTGCTCTGCCTCCTGCCCGCGCACAGACTGGGCATGATCCCGGCTCCAGGCACACCTGGGAAACCTGAACGCGTGTCCGTGGGCCATAAATACCCGCTCCTGGCAGCCAAGGGGCTCCGCGGGAGGGGAAAGCTGAGTCCGGAGCGGGAGCTGAGCGCTGCTGTCAGTGCCCGGCGCGGCTCTTCCTGCTCAGCCCGGGACGGGCAGGAGCCACAATCGGGGCCTTTGTGTGCCCCCGGGGCTGGCACGGCCCAGCACGGCCCAGGTGAGGCTCTTTGAGAGATCAAATGACCAGAGGACAGCGGCAGCCTGTCCGTGGCAGCGGCGATTCCCACATTTCAACGGGAACTCCGTGCTGCCAGAGCTGGAGCCAGGTGCTGTCCCCGGGCTGGACGGACACACGGACACAGGGACACAGGGACACACGGACACAGGGACACACGGACACAGGGACACACGGACAAACGGACACACGGACACACGGACACACGGACACACAGACACACGGACACACGGACACACGGACACACGGACACAGGGACACACGGACACAGGGACACACGGACAAACGGACACACGGACACA
>WBNO01030165.1:275-10715 GCA_013400575.1 Peucedramus taeniatus
TTTTGTTTTTTTTTTTGTGTGTGTGTGCTCATTCCTCTGAGCAGTAAATTAAAAGGAACAGATGTATAATTTTGGAAGTTTTCCAGATTCTGTTTTTTTTTTCTCCTAAGTGAAACATTAAGCAGTGACTGCTGTAACAGTTCTTTCTCTGTAAGTTTCATTAAGGATCCCAATTCTGTGCTGAATACATTATCAATATATCAAAAAGAGGGAAGATTTTTTGAATAGATATTTTTTCTGATATTTACAATGTCGACACCTATATCTGAGCTTGCCATCGAGTCTCACTTTACAGTCTGTTGTGAGAAACAGATATTTAGGGGGTGATTCACCTGAAGCTAAAATAAACATTGGAAATAAGTGAGATGGATCAGGTCCTAAACAACATACTTCTCTCATAACAACTTGTAAATGTTTTTACTAGTCTCTCTTTTCAAACATCACTTTCCTACTTAAAGTTGCAATTTTGTTTGAATATAATCCTGAATAGAATATTCTGAATATAATATAATCATAGAATCATGGAAGAGTTGGGTTCAAAGGGTCCTTAAAGATCATCTGGTTCCAAAGCCCCTGACATGGATGGGATGCCACTAGACCAGGTTTTTCAGGGCCCCATCCAACCTTGAACACTTCCAGTGATGAGGCATCTTGTTCCAGAGGGCAACTTGCTCCAGTGCCTTTCTACTCTTTGAGTAAATTTCTGCATGACATCTAATTTAAATCTACCCTCTTTCAGGTTAAAGCCTGCAAGAGGCTTCTTGATTACTTCTTGTCCTGTCCCTGCACTCCCTGATACAGAGTCCCTCGTTATCTCTAGGCCCATTTAAAGTACTGGAAGGCTGCTCTGAGATCTCCCTGAAGCCTTCTCTTCTCTAGGCTGAACAACCCCGGCTCTCAGCATGTCCTCATAAGAGAAGTGTTCCAGTCCTCAGATCCTGATATAATGTAGTATCTATGTATTTTTATAACAACTATAGAATTATCAGGGTGTTCATTGAAATGGGTCTGGATTAAAAGTTTCTTTTAAGAGACTTTCTCTATTCTTTACTCTTGAAGAATGTGTCTCAATCCCTGATTTTAGTCAACATTAGGTGCCTAATAGTTAGGTGCCACATTAAGTGTTCAATCAAATCTTGGTGAACAGCACTCTCAGACACATGATCTGACTTTTGGGAACATCTCTCCAATGATTGTGTTTTCCAGTGTTTTTTCTGTATTTTTGTGCCCCTTGTTCCGTGGACTGGGCACACTGGCTTAATTACTTACAATAATTAATAAAATAAAAGTAATATTCTTTACTATATCCGTCAGCTATTTACACACACCAATGAGATGCCCCCCTCAGTAACAAAAGCCTTCTCCTCTCCAGACTGAACAATCTGTTCTTTCTCAGCCTCCCTCATGGCAATGGTGCTTCAAGCCTTTCAATATTTTTGTGCTTCAGCACTGGACACAGCGCTCCAAATGTGTCTCACCAGGGCTGAGCAGAGGGCAGAGATCACATCCCCTGATCGTCTGTCAACTTTTCCTAATGTAATCCAGGAGGCTACTTTGTCATAAGAGCACTTTGCTGGTTTATAGTCAGCTTGATTGTGCACCAGTTCACCCAGGTTCTTTTCTGCAGAGCTTCTTCCCACAGTCCTTCCTAGTGCATGGAGATTATTCCTCCCCAGGTGCAAAACTTGACATTTCCCTTTTTTTGAACTTCACAAGAACCTCCCCTGTGAAATTTGCTATCCTGTTGTGGTGTCACTGAATGACAACACAAGCAGCTGGTGACAGACACTCCTCCTAGTTTTGTGTCACTGCAAATGACTTTTCACAGAGGTGCAGATAGCAGTCCAATTCTTTATGTTTTTTTGACATTTTTATTTAAATTGTTTATTACCATAAAGTTCTGGAATAGCTATGGAGGATGAGCACCTCCAAGTGATTTATGAGTGTAGAAGGGGTTTTTTGTGTTAAATCCATCACAAAAACACAGTAAGCTAGGATTTTAAACTACAGTTGAAATTAACTTACTTGTGAAAGTAAAATAATGATAATAATAAGTGCATTTATTTCTAAGGCAGGATGAGAACAGAAAATGCTCATTTAAGTGTAAAAACTTTCAAACTCTTGAAGCACATCATAGCAATTGCAGAAAAAAGCTCCTAGGAGAATGCAAGGGTCTTAAATACTACAGTGATCAGAACTTGATGGTAATTAAATTAAAGTTCAATGTTGCAGTGCAGAAAATTATTATTACTGTAGTACAGGAAATGTAATATAGGAAATTCAGATGAAAATCTGGAAATGTATTAAAATTATGCAATTGGATATTATTTATTATTTATTTTCTGTGAAAAACATTTTCAATTTCAAAGCTAGGTGAATTCACAATTCAGAGTATTAAAGTTTAAGGATATTTAAAGGAAAAAAACCTCCAAGGTCTAAAAGCTGAGGCAAAATATTAAAGATAGCAATGGCTACAAATACAACGAAATTAATGAAAGAGCTTAACTGGACTGGATCCTGACTGTAGTTTCTGTTATATTTCAAAGACTGAATTTAGATTTCTTTTGCAACATTCACAATAGCTGCAAGTAATACTCCAGTAAATCCTAAAAGGAATTTCTATTTGTGCAGTTATCTCTGCACAGAAGAATAAAAGCAGAAAGAGTTTGGAAAATCCTTATAATATGATAAAATACTGTATGCAGGAGAAAATCATAAACATTGTGAATAATAGTCTGATTCATTCTTGAGTTAATGATGTTGATTCAATGTGATGATGATGATTAAGAGGAGAGTACAGAGCAAAAGAAGTCATGAGTCAGAAAACATGATTTGTTTCCTGTATGCCACTTGGTGTAGTATAAAATATCTTTTCCTGACTGTTTTTTAGGCATGATTTCCTGCCTCTCACCCCTGCTTCCTGGTAGATATTAAATCTCTCCTGCTGTAGTTTCAGATCTTAGCATGGCCATTGCCTGTTCTCAGCTTGAGAAGTAACAGGATCTTTGTGGACATAGCAGCCATTTCTTACATCAGATTAGTTACAGAGGATCTGTCATTTCAACCACAATACCCAGCTGGCAGAGAAATGAATAAAACAAAAGAGTCCTCTTTGAACTTAAACCTTTAATAAAATTTTAAAAAATTAATTTAATGTCAAATTAAATCACATAAATACATGCAAAATTATCACTTTAATATATTCCTATAAGTAAAAACAACAATAACAACAAAAAAGGAAATCAGATTATTTGAGAGCAAGGAACAAGAAGAGGAAACTTTTTATGACTAATCTGTAGAACAAATTACAGTGGTAGAGGAGATGCTGAGGTTGTGCCAGGTTGGGAAAAATGAAAGTGAAAATATGCTCATTAAATTGGGAAAAGTAGACTCTGCATACTTTCAAAAATATTTACTTTCCATCCAAAGTTCATTTACTTTTAATTTTTGATGATGATGATGATGATGATGAATCTAGGTTTAGATTACAGTTGTGGCTACAATGTAACAGATGGGGAAAAGAAGCTTGAATACATTAGTAAGGATTCAGTGGCTAAATATGATTTCCATATTTTTGAATGAATATTGCATAATACCAAAAAAAAAAAAAAAAAACCAAACTCTCCTGCAGTAATAGAAGAGAGAAATTTTATAAGTGTTTTTTTTTTTTCCCCTGGTAATTTCAGAACAGTTTTTAGCAGAAAGCCTGGAGACAATTGCCTATTCACAATGAAGTTGTCTCCATAGGTTGTTGTTAGGATAGGCCTTCTTTGGGCGGTTGACTTAATCATTGATGAGTATTTCTCTTATCAAGATTATAAAAAAGAGGAAATAGTTGCTTTAATGTTCTTTTACATTGAGCAATTTATCTTAGATTAGAAATTGTATGGTATACTGATGAAAAGTGTGTTTATTCCTCTACAGATATTTTGTTCTGTGAATGATATTATTTTCAAGGAAGATGATGTTGAGGAACAGCTTTTTTCATTGGCTGTTGAAAAACTGTTTTAGATTTACACCAAAAAATACTTCTGTAATTCCATTTTTTACTAGTATGAAATTGGACTGCTTTTCCTTTGAAATGCAGTACTTTGGAAAAGGTAAATGATTCCAGCTATCTGAGCAATTGTTCGGATGGGTTGTTTAGTAATGTTCATGAACTCCCTGTGTGCTGCCTCCTGTAAAATCTCTTCTTGCTGTGATCTGTGAATACTTTGCAGTGTATCAGAGGGAGACTACACATTTATCTCAGGGTTATAGATTTCAAATGAGAAAGACTAAAGAGAGCCTGATGAGACACAGTGAAGGGCTTCTCTCCTTCCTTGACTTTAGTTCCATACCTCAAAAAACAGAAAGTACTGTTGTCCTCCACTTTACTTCATTTTCCCCTGTAACAAGCAGGGATTTAGTATAGTACATCTTATTAGCATACTATAAACTGACCTGAACACTGAGCATTGTTCATAATGGAAAGATGCCAAAGACTGCCATGATCCCTCTTTCTGCACATAACACTGGAACAACTCGCTCCTGCTTGTAGAAAGCTGGCTCTGATCTAGTCTTTCAAAAACAAGATGCTGATTGCAGAATTTTCATTCATTTATTATGAGCCCCTGCTAAATGCTATGATTTTTCACCTTTCTCCTTTGATGATTGCTTTTAAAAGTTGTGCTTACACTTAATACTGTGTTTTTAACAGTTACAGTAGTTTGAAGATGATTATCACACCAGCGAGGGGTGCACAATAACATAATGCACTAGTGTGCTATTTAGCAGCAAATGAAACAAATATGCAATTGTCTGTGAATTGAAATGGAAATCAGATTCACTCACCTTGCTGACCAGAGTCACCAAGATAAAGTCGTGGTGCTCTGATGCAAGAGAAGGCACATATGCAAAATGTGACTTTTGTGTTAATGAGCATGGTAGACACTAGAAAATCTTTGCAAAAAAGCAAGTAAGCCAAGGCCTATCCAAAAATGGTTTCCACTTCCTATTGGTTGATAATGGAAAATTTTACTCTTTTTCTGGTAGACTGTGTCTGGATAATTGACTTATCATAAGACATTGATTTCATGTATATTTCCATAAACTTAGTTTTAAATGCCCTGTGATGTTCTGGGATCAATTGTTACTACAGTGAAACTAAACATTTGTGTATCTTTGGACCATTTGCTACTGACAAATTGTAGAGAAATAGGGTCCATTTTTAGTACATTATTAAATTGGTCTTGATTCACCTATTCTATAGGATATATTTCTGGGAAGATTATCTGTTCCCTTCTGTCACCTCTATTAATGATATGTTCTTTATTTGGGCTTTATTTGGGCTTTTTTACATATTTTGGGTGTCATGTTTGATTTTAAAAAAATGTTTCTCTGATGAAGTAAGATGGAAAGTGTAGAAATTATTTAGATTCTTATGTTGTGAATTTGAAACTTCTGATTGTGAAAGCTGCTACACAAGTGCTGTCAAACACTAGCAAACTTCACGTCTCATAAACATTTTTAACATAAACCTCTGTAGATTACTAGAGTTCTCTGGAACCTGCAAAAACATAATAATGTCACAGCTTAGGCAAAATGTAATCTCAGTTCTCACTGAACTAATGGGGTTCCAGAACTCTTTATCTCCTTTAGAGTTTTGATCTTCCAGGTGTTGTCCAAATCTTAATGAAGTTATGGGTTTGAAATCTTCCTAAAATGTTTTTTCAGATACCAATTTCTTTCACAATAGTCAAAGAGGACATAGGCATGCTGTGACAACTGTCTGGTCTTTATAAAACTCCCTAGATCTTTGAAAGAGGCAAACTTATTCCTTTCCTGTGTCTGAGAGTATCCATATTCAGTTGCTCTTGAATATATCAGCCTTTTTAAAACTAAACATCTCAGATTTTCATCAGTATATGCTGAATATCTTCAGGATAGAAGCTTTTGTCATAATGAGAACTTTGAGCTACATGCTGTGCAATATAATACAGAAATAACCAGAGTTCCTGTTCATATTCCTCATCCATTGACTCAGTTGCCTGAAAAGAAATTTATATCTACCAGCAGGCCACTGGTGTTTATCTTAGTTTATGCTGAATCAGTTTTTGTATTAGAACTGCTTAATCCCACACAGGGATTCCTCAAGTTTCTAAGAAGTCTGACGTTATTGGCCATTTCTCATTCTGAATGGAAAAATAAGCTCAAAAACTAAACCAAACCATTAAATGATCAACCCCCCCAAAACCTCCAAAGACCCCCTAACCTCCCCTAAGTCCCCAAAACCCCCAAACCAATAAACCAACCCCAAGAACAGTTAAGAAATATTCTAGCATTCTCATTTTTAGTTTTCACATTCACTTTTCCATAGTAAATAACATTTTATTCTCCAGGCAGTTTTGACTGTTAAGAGTCAATTCAAATAGCCTGCATTTACCAGGTGTTTGCTTCTTGCTTAAGCTATAGCTTTTATAGATGAGAGTAGAGGTTTCATTAACGGTCTCTGTAATGCTGTGTTGATTTCTGAGTCATTTTCTCATTATTTTTACATCAGAATCACAGAATCACAAAATATCCTGGTTTGGAAGAGACCTACAATCATTGTTAAGTTCAGTTTTCAGCCCTGCACTGGACATTTTCCAAACAGAGCATTGTCCAAATGCTTCTGGAACTCTGTCAGGTTTGGTGCTGTGAACACTGCCCTGGGGAGCCTGTTCCAGTGCCCAACCACCTTTAGGAATAAGAACCATTTTCTAATATCCAGCATAAACCTCCTCTGACACAACTTCAGGCCATTCCCTCAGGTCCTGTCACTGGTCACCACAGGGCAGAGATCAGTGTCTGCCCCTCTGCTTCCCCTCACAAGGAAGCTGCAGGCTGCAATGAGGTCTCCCCTCAGTCTCCTCTTCTCCAGGCTGCACAGAGCAAGTGACCTCAGACATGCCTCTTACAGCTTCCCCTCACGACTTTTCACCATCCTCATAGCCCTCCTTTAGACACTTTTTAATGCTTTTAATAGTTTTATTTTCCTTACTACTTCTCCAAGGGTTACATTCTGATGGATACTTTTCTGATGCAGAGCAGTTAAACAGATGCACATTATTTGCCAATAAGAAAAGCTGAAACAGTAAATTGTTTGAGCATCCAACATGGTTCTGCCTTATAAGAAAAGTAAACAAATTGTACTGGGTAACTTTTTTTTTCCATTAGCAAGCAATCAGTAGCTTGGAAAAGAAAAAGTAAGGTTTTTTGTGTTCCTGGAATATCTAAACCATTCCTAGATGAGCTTGTCATGTCAGAGGATGTAGATTTAGTAGTAAAATAAAGACTAGTGTTACGCTGCAACTTTTTGAACTATTTACCATATACAACTTGTATATAGAAAGACTAATCAAATATTCTCATTAATAAATCATCTAATTAATCTAGACTTCAGGCTTGTTGGAAATTATTTTCAAATTGATTCAAATTTCTGTAAACTTAGTTGTTATTAGATAGTTTCCACAACATTCATGGGAGTTTATGTGTATTACTGTGATCTGTCTGTTTCATTTATTCATGATTCATCACCTAAGCTCTGTGAATGTTTGGTTTTGTTATATTTACTGAGGGTACTTTCAGGCTGAATAAATAAAATACAATTGCATGATATATAACACTTTGTGATGCCAAGCATCTACATTCTTAACTGAAACATAAATTCATTTTGCATTCATTAAACACTTATCAATCAAATTTCTAGTATGTCACCCCCTCCTCCCGAGGAGCGACACAAGAATGACACGCAGCAGTTCTGGTGAAAGCAAACTAAAAAAACTCTTTATTAAAACATCTGACTCCATATATATATCTTCTTGAAATCCCAGTGTCATTGGAGTGCTACAGTGCCACCTCCTCAGTGCCACTGGGCAACCCAACTGTCCATTAGGTTGCTCATCCTCCATAAAGGAATGAAAAACAATAAGTTATTTACATAAAGTGCATGAGAAAGTTTGTGCAAAGAATGCAAACATCAGAAGGCTTGTAAAACTTAAAAAAATCAGGGCGACACTAGTACATGCAAGTTTTTCAAAAAATGGAATCATTGTATCAGAAGGAGTAACCCGGGCAGAAGGGATTCAGGATGTCTCCAGTCAAAAAAACATTTTGCTCACAGCAGGATCACCTGTATGGTCAGACCAGGCTTGTCCAGAGCTTTATCCAGTCGAGTCTTGTACGCCTCCAACTTGAGCAACTTCAACCTCTCTACAGTCACTGGGAGCTGCAGTTAGGATCCCATGAAATCATCTCTGCTCCAAGCTGAATAAGTCCAGCTCCCCCAGCCTTTCCTAAGAGGACACATCCTTCAGCCTTCTACACAAGAATGAAACAAGGACAGGGGGAGATCATTCATGTTACTCTCACGGTCAAAACAGTCTCCGCTTGGAGAAATTAGCCAGATATATTATCAATCAAATCAAAATAGGATAATGAGAAATAAAACTATTTCTTAAAAAGCTTCCCACCCACCCCTACCTTTTTCCCAGGCTCAAATTCAGCCCTGCTTTCTTTACTTCCTCCCTGCCAACAGCAACAGGGAATGGTGGCCATGGTCAATATGACATCCCTACCACAGGAGACAGTCTACCACAAACTCCCCCAATGTGAGCCCTTCCCAAGGGCCACAGTTCTTCACAAGCTGCTCCACCATGGGTCCCTTCAACAGGGTGCAGTCCTTCAGGAACATGCTGCTCCAGCATGGGTTCTCCATGGGATCACAAGTCCTACCAGACAAATTGATCCAGTGTGGAATCCTCTTTCCACAGGGCCATAGGTCTTGTCAGAAGTTTGCTCCAGTACAGGCTTCCCATGGAGTCACAGACTACTTTGGGCATTAATCTGTTCAGCATGGGATCCTGCATGGGCTACAGGCAGATCTCTGCTCCACCAGGGACTCCCATGGGCTGCAGGGGCACAGCTTCCTCACCATGGTCTGCACCATGGTCTGCAGGGGAATCTCTGTTCCAGCACCTGAGGCACCTCCTCCCCTCCTTCTGCACTGACCTTGTTGTCTGTAGGGCTGTTGCTGTCACATATTCTCAATCCTCTTTTCAGCTGCTGTTGTGCAGTAAGTTTTTCACCCCTTTCTGGCTCCGTTATCCCAGAGGAGTTACCACCATCTCTGGTGGGTTCACTATTGGATGGGGGGGGGGGGGCNGCAGCTGGCTGGTATTGGCTCTGTCAGACATAGGGGAACCTTCCAGCTCACCTCACAGAAGCCACCCCTGTATCGTCCCCTTGCCATCTGCACCTAATACACTAGAGTACAAGCACTTTAGCATGGGGACAGCACTGTGTTACGAGCTACTGATTGCGCAACAGAGTGTTATAAATGTAACATCAGTATCATAAACACACCTGCTAATTTTTTTTTAACCACAATGTATAACTAATTGCACCTTTTCACCCTGTGGTTTCATCACTGGGATTTGCAGTATAAAATTGTAATAAAGCATCACTTTAGTTTGTGAGTAATAAAAGAAAGACCCCTTGATTTATCAGATAACTGTTTGTGAATTTATATCCTGTTTATTTACATTCCTGTTATCTCCTTGTGTTTACTTCCCCCACCCCACCACCACACACATTTCTTTTAGACAGGAATATTATCATCTTGTGATTCAGAGGTATGCCATAAGACAAAATGCATGGTACCTTTTTCAGATACTAGGTAAACTAATCATCATCTAAGTAGTCTGTGTAGAAATGTTGCAGGATTGATGCATGTCACAACAAATTGGGAATGTTATAAACAAAGGGAGTTCAAGAAAGAAAAAAGAACAGGAAAACTAGCATTGTATTTTCCCCTCATATTACCCTAAGGATAATGGTTATTTTAGTATAGACATATATTTTTGACATTAAATTTTTCCATCCAATGATTTATTTTCCATTTATTATACTGTCCTTAACTGGGAACCTGACATGAACCTTTTTGAGCAGAAAATTCTCTCTAAATGGCCTAAGTGAGCAGAACTCCATAGAGTAATAAAATAATAAAAAAAAATACTGACAATTTATACATGCTATTAATTTCACTGATTATGTCCATATTCCAAAACCAGCCCCAGGTGTTACATTTAAACATTATCCTTTTCCCAATACTCTGCTTCGAGAAAAGGATATATCAAGAGTTGCTCCAAACAGTGACTACAAGGCTACAAATAACTGTCAGCATGTTCTAAAATTACTATCTTTTCACGGTGAAACCAGAAACACAGAACAAGTTGGGCAGCAAAGTAAAATGTTGACATAACCAGCTACAACACTGAGCAAAGTAAAATATGTGCTTCTGCATATCTACCCTATGAGAGAACATCAACATAAATAAAATTGACCAAGTTTGAAGCAGAAATCCTACAGTAAGAAAACTGGTACACTTGTCTCGGTCTTCAGATGTCTTTTTTTTTTTTT
>WBNO01030172.1:0-11019 GCA_013400575.1 Peucedramus taeniatus
CAAACACTGGAACAGACTTCCTAGGAAAGTGGTTGCTACCCCAGGCCTGTCAGAGTTTAAGAGGCATTTATCTGGACAATTCCCTTAAAAATGGTTTAAGTTTGGTCAGCTCTGAATTGGTAGGCAGTTGGACTAGATGATCTTTGTAGGTCTTTTCCAACTGAAAAATAATCTATTCTATTCAAGCTTGTACAGGAACATACTTTTCATCATCAAAGTTCTTCCTTCATGCCAGTTCTTTCTTTATTCTCCTGAGTCAATTTGAATCTTGGGTGCATATTTTTCTCTTTTAACACAGTGGACTGCACCACAGGATCTTATTCTGAGTATGGACATCTCTCAAGTTTATGCCTGTCACAGATATTCCTTACTCCTCAATACTGAGAAATTTCTTGCCTCAACAGATCCTCTGTAAGGGACTAATAGCTTGCTGGACTTTGTAAACTTTGATAAAGTTGTATCTTAGATTCAATGTGCACATATAATCATTCTAACCTAAACCTTTTACTAAGTCTGGGATGAGGACTGAATTCAGGTGCATCCAAACTTTTCTGAGTAGAAGTTAAGAAAGCTAGAGTATCATCACTGAACTTTGTGACCCAAAGGGAGAGCCTCCAATGCGTCTGGCTTACCCTGTCCTCTGTGTAGTAAATAATCAAGTGCACCTTGCCATGAAATCTTGTTAGACCCCTGTCTTATATATTATAAAACTTTCTTAAATGCTGGTTTATATCAATAAACATACTGCAACTTCTCTCGTAGAAGTGAAGTGCATTATTTCATCCACAACAGGAAACGTCTGCGATATGTGAAATGCAATTATACATATTATTTTTGAGATGTTTGGGTGGCCTACAGAGGCATCCAGACATGTCAAAACAAATGAGAAAGAATAGGCAATTTTTGTGGCCTTCAGGTTTTTACAATTGACAATCAAAAGAAATAGAAAAACAAAAAACAGAAGGTTTTTTTTTTTTTTCCAGAATGGACACAAACAATTTAAAGGAAGCATTGTGAATGGACAAAAAAAAATTCAAATAAACCACCATGTCATCAGTCTCAAAAAATGAAATCTCTACTCTCACTTTACAGGTTAGAACATAAAAAGGTAAAAAAACAAATATGGGAGCTCAAGAAAGACCTAGGCAGAACTATTGCTCTTAAGAAAAATGTTTGTCATTACAAATGTTATGTAACTGCCATTTTATATACTTATACCTCACAGGCAATATAGCTTTCTACTTTTATATTAAAATTACTTGCTGATAGTTGTGCAAATTTTTAGAAATGTTACTATGATACATCAATGAGATAAGCAGAATTTGACTTTCAGGCCAACATTTAGAAATCTGGTATTACCAGGCCTAAAGGTTTAAGCCAATGTCAGAACTATTGCTCAACAATATGTAATACCATTTCTTTTGGAAAGCCATCTCATCAGAAGCAGCAAGAAAGTTGCTTATATGACAAGTATTTTCTTTGGTTATCACACACCAAAATGTGCTGACCTGTAAGGCACCCTTCACAGAAATAATACTCACTCTCTTTTAATGAAATTCTCTTTCTAATGGATCTTTAATTCTACATGTCTTCCAGTATAGCTTTAAGTTTGTAAACTCTCCTGCTGTACTGACTGAATTCTAGATTGTTTCCCTTTGGTCTGCTCCAGCTTGTGTCACTAAAAGCAATATTCTCTTTACTGATACTTACGTAGTAAATTCTGTCTACACAGGGTATGTATTTGCTCATAATCTAATGTGAAGGTGGGCCTGTGCTTACACTTACATTTACCTTGAAATTATAATGTTGGGAGTGACAGTGTTTGTACTGCTGGAAAAGTTTAAAGAATTTGAAGCTATGAGTTTATAACTGGAACAAGTATGCATTTAATTGAAGCATTGATAGGCTACAGAGAGGTTGTCTCATTTAGATTTAGACAGCTAAAATATAGAAACTTACCTTTGACCTGGACATTTTATGGTATTTTTTTGTTCAGGAAGTTAAGACATAACCAATGTATGTCAGAGATGTGCTAGATGAGACCATCTACACCCTGAAAGTGACTATTTTTCTACTTTGACTCAAATATACCTGATGTAAGGGAAGAAAGAGGAGGGAACCAGGCTCTTTTCAGTGTTGTCCAGTGGAAGGACAAGAGTCAATATGTACAACTGAAGCCCATGATATTCTGTCTTAAAAAAAAAAAAAAAAATTTACTCTGGGGGTACTAAACAGAGGTGGCCCAGAAGATATACCCCTGGAGATATTCAAAAGTTGACTGGATAAAACCATAAGCAACAAGATCTGCCTGACCCTGACCCTGCTTGAACAAGAGTAGATGATCAAAAATGGCCCATTCCAATTTCAACAACTCTGTGATTCTGTGATTTTATTGCTTTTGGTTGTCAAAAGATATATTATCCCAGCTGACATCTAATGTCATGTTTGTAAATAATAGGTTCCTTTCTAATGATCATTTAGAGCCTCCTGGTTCTTGAGAACACTAAAAGCCACTAATTATTCCTCCAAACTGAATCATCAAAAACAAATAAAAGACTTCAAAGAGTTATTCAAGGTGTGATTAGAATAATCTGAGCTCAACAACAAAGTCATAAAAAATTAAAAATATAGCAAGTAAAGCAAATAGAGGTAGATGTGTAATTATGTTAATATTATGTTAAAATCTACAGGATATCTTCTAGATCCACAGGAAACCATTCAAATCCTAGCAATGCCAATAGACAATGAAGTAAACTCCAGCACAAGAAGTAGACACAGATGAAGTTAATCATATTAATGTAAGGACTAAAAATGCAATAAAATAGCTAGTGCTGGACCATTTCAAATTAAAACTCCTTTTTGCTGACAACTTAAACAAACTAAATAAGAAAATGGCTGTATTGTTACCTTTGCAATAGCCCTTTGAAAATGTAACTGGGCAGTCTTAAATTATCATGTTAATGAAAATTATTATCAGAACATCTAAGCAAATGTATGAAGTAAAAATTGAACTGTTTTCTTTTCCCTAGATGCTTATAAGTGCTATTGCCCCCAAGATATCATTACACTAGTTCTACAAAGACTTAAATATTCATTTAGTGCTGTGTATTCTATTAAATCATCTTCTCTTTTGGTCTCTTTCCAAGAGGATATAGAAAATTAAAAACACACCTCTGTTTCATCTTCTTTCCCTTTTGGAATATTATCATACCACCAAAAATACCTATTTTTTAAAAAAGAGAACTTCTGTAGTATGTAATTAGTTATTAGTTTTAAAGGTTTGTGAAGTACCGCTTGCAGGATCCAAGTTTTCAAGAAACTGATTTGGCTACTAATATAATATTTTAGGTGTGATACAGGGGAAAATAATTATCCCTTTGTATAACATCCTTCTCTCAAAATACAAAATAGAAGTATTTATTATACTTTTTCTTAATTAAATTAGTTTTTCTTAGTTAATAAATTTAGATTTGTCATTTGTTAGTATTGCTGCGCAACCCACAGGATTTATTTGATTGATAATGTGTTCAAATATCTCATTACATCTGTTTATATTAGGCTTTTGCTCCTCTTCTTCCAAGAAGAAAGACTACCTAATAATATTTATAATGTTGTTATTTAATTTTGATTTCATTTATAAAAATAGAAAGCTTGATAATTATTTGATTATTGGTCACTATATATCTAATAGTTTAAAAACAGGAGCTGTGGAAAATACATACCTTTATGAACTGATTGTTGGAGATCAGGAGGGGCACACTAAGAAAATGGAAAAAAACCTCACCAGAAGCTCATTTATAGATCTCAACTTAGCTTCTACTAATTGTGAGAGAAGTTGAGATAATTGCCTTAAAGCAGACCTCAGCTTCTAAATGTCGGTTTCAGACTGAGTCTTATCAAGTAACTGAAGACATTTAAAAGTCTTACAAGCTAAATTCCCTGTGGAAGACTGAATTTTTCTGGGGAAAAAAATTGACTAGATATTGGAGTTACATGCTCTGAAAATGTTGAAGTGAAATACACAATCAGTTCTGAAATTAATAATTATTAAAATCACATCAACACGGAATCATTAATATGGGAAAGGTGTCAGAGAAGAACCTTGGTGCATCTTCCTTACACACACACCCCAGATATTTACACACATTGGTAAGATCTTTCTGAACATTCATTTTTTCCAGGCTGAGCACTTACAGTTCTCAGATTTTCCTCATATGACAAATGCTCCTATTCCTTAATCATCCCTATGGTCCTTTATCAAACTTTTTGTTAGCATGTCTGCATACTGCTTGTACTGGAGACCTCAGAACCTGGACATGGAATTCCAGATGATGCCTTCTTTCTTACTCTTTCCCAGGTAAGTACTCTGGACATCAGCCTGTGAGTTGTGTGGCAGGCAATGTATATATGTTTTTATGTATATGAGGTTTTATGTATATATGTCACATTTACATTCATTCTGCACGCACATGTTGGTAATACATCCTCAGGCTCACCGCTGGCTGGACCTGGAGACATAAAGAAACAGCAGTCTCACCTCTCATGGGCTGCTGAATGTGGCATGATTTATCTTCCTCTAATAACTCTAAACATAGAAACATTCTTGATCAAAATCCCTGAGTTATAACTTTGACCAATTTTAAAACAGTGATAAGTACATACTGCCATCTTCTAAACCCTAAATATGAGTGTATTAAATTCATAAATGTCCTTTCTCTGATTTTTAGATTTTACTAGTATTTAAAGAAAAAGAATCAATTTTATTATACATATTCATAAGTGTATCTGTTTACAGAATCTACCTCTATAACTCCTAATCCTACAATAGCAGGTATCAACCATTAATTTCTTTGTACCAGTGAAGTAAAACTTCATTTTGTATTATTTTTCCTAACAGCTCCAAAAATTCTTAAGATCACAGTAATCTTGAAAACACACAATATTTTAAATAATGGTTTAAAATTATTAATTTAATTGGTAACTATGATAATTTAAGTGACACATCAGATCTTAGATATTCCAAAATCTTCTAATTGAACCAAAAATATGTACTAGGTTCACTAAAAAGTTAATATAATTTGAGCTATAAAGGTCTTCCTTCAAACACAGAACATCTATTGGTATAAACATTTAGAGGCAGAGTATGCCATTAGGAGGAAAGATTAAGGCAGTATATTAAATCATTTTCCAAAGAGAAATTGTGACGTTTCCCTAAAAATTATTATTAGAAGACTTACATTTCCCAGTACAATGTCAATGAAAGCATAGACATATAAGAAAACTATGCATTTCTCATGAAAGCAAAGGATATCTCCTCTAATATTCAGATAGTTCATGTCTCTTACACCATTTATCCTGTTCTGTAGAGAAACATTGCAATCAATATCTCAGTGAAATTAGAATTTTTAGCTGATAAATTAGGTCTTTCTTTGGCCACTTTCCCCCTATTTTCTCTCCAAGGGACATTAGAATAATGGCTATTCTAACCTTCATCACAGTCCATTCACCCTCTAGCTATAACTAAATTACACAGTAAAATATAACTTTGATCATTCAAAATTTGTGTTAATATACTGTTCAGTGCAGGATGAAATAGATACTTAAAAAAAGTAAATTTAAAGGTCATCTTATAAGAGAGAGAAGAAGAGTTCTTCTTTTAGACTTATTTAAACATTGAATCAAATTCAGAAGTGTTTTTTACTGTTGCTAACCCTAAGTACTTAAGGTCTCAAATGCATAGACTAGACTTAAAATAATAATAAAATGCATAGAACTATTATAACACAGTGTCATTTAAATATTTATGAGCATTTGGTCTTAATTTTTGTCCTGCTTTAAGGCTTTTCAAATGAAGATATTCAAATACATATTCTGATTTCTATTGTATAGTTTAAGTAGAAAACAAAATTCTCTCTCTCAAAATATCATGACTCCTATGTTATCTAGGACATGAAAAAACACCCTGTTTATAGCTACTTACTTTGGGTCACATAAAACGTAATTAATTTTACTGTTGTCTGTTCCAACCTATGATGCTTATTTTTCCAATAAAAACATACTTTACTGGTTTCACTGCAGAGAACAAAATTTACATTATAGAGATCAAAACAGATTGGAACTCAATTCCACATTCTTAATCTTGTGGGTTTTATCTCAGCCTTTAAAGAAGACATAATTTTTAATACACTCTTATGCTTTTTTTTTCTTTTTTAGCTGTTTTAGTCTTAAAGTCAGACATAAAACTTAATTACTCTTTCAGGTGATGCTGCTTTGTATTAATCAGTAGAAGACGTCATTTCTCATCATGCTGATTAGCAAGCAGGTTTTCTTTGGCTCTTTCAAAGTGATTTACATTATTCTCTGGTTTGATTAGCTAAAGCCAGATTTGTGTCATCTACACAATGTAGCTTAAATTTACTTGTTAGTTTCAAGTAGATTTTGACAGCAGAATACAAGACAGAAAGACTCCAGTAAAAAATAAACCAAAAAAAATTTTCCTTTGTGGTTTAACCCTATACAGCAGCTGAGCACCCCACACATGCTGTCACTTCCTGCCCTGTTGCAATAGTGAAGAGAATCAGAAGTGTAAAAGTGAGAAAACTCATGGGCTGAGTGAAGGACATTTTAATAGGAAAAGCAATAGCTTTGAACACAAGCAAAGTAAAACAAAGAATTTATTCATGTTTTCCCATGGGCAGGCAGGTATTCAGGCATCTCCAGGAGGGCCGGGCTCCATCACGTGTAATGGTTATTAGGGAAGACAAATGCTTTCTCTCTGAATGTCCTTCCTTTCCTTTTTCTCCCCACAGATTTATATACTAAGCATGACACTGTATGGTGTGGAACATCCCTAGGGTCTGTTGTGGTCAGCTGTCCTGGCTGCATCCCCTCGCCCTGCACCTCCAGCCTGCTTGTTGCTGGGATGGGGTCTGCAGGAGAAAAGGCCTTGGTTCTGTGCAAGCACTGCTCAGAAGTAACTAAATCATCCCTGTGCTACCAACACACTTTTCAGCATCAATGCAGAACATGGACACATACAAGCTGTTGTAAAGGAAACTAACTCTATCCCAGACAAAACCAGTACATGTAAGAAAGCAAGTAAGCGAACAAACAAACAAAACCCACCAGCATTGTTAAGAATATAATTTTTCCTATTTTCTTTCTTCAAATTTGAAAATTCATAAAGCTATTATTATGTTTTAGAATCAAAAAAGCATAAATTAGCTACAACATAAATACCCTGAAACGCAAAGCATTACTCAAAACTGAAATACTGTTTTCTCCAGCAGTGAGAATATACACAAAAACCCAGCATGAGTTCGGTAGAAGAATAAGGTGAAAGTGAATACCATGGAGAATCTTTTTTAGAAAGACTGCTTAAGCATATGATTATTTGTGTTATGCTATGCATGCTGTTTACTGTGATGACATTCTGAACAAATTATTTTGTAGCAAGTCCAAATTAAAAGTCATTATATTGTACAAGAATGCATTTTAAACTCAAAATATTTATGTTTCATCAATTTATAGTGGAGAAAAAATTAAATTAATTTATTCCAGGGAAGGTTAGACACACTTGTCTTTATCACAGACTTGTGGGACAGCCAAAAGCCAGGGCTTTCTAATCCAGATCTTTTTCCTTATAAGAAGGAATGCAATTTTTTCAATAACACATGGTCCATGTTCTATGTTAGGCGTTTAAAATCAAACTAAGATCAAGAAAGCAATCTTGTCTGTGTTTTTCCCATGACTGATTAACCTCACTGACATTCAAAAATATAAAATTATTTCCTTTATAGTCTGAGATTCCCTGTGTGTTTGATTGCACAGGACTTCTTAGGAACATTTGTCCTAGGACATTGGTATTGATCTATGTCAGGTAAAGTGAATAAAAGTCACTTTAAAGACCTTTCAAACTTCCAAGTCACACAGCTAATTTCAGAACTGGTGTTGGAGGTCCCTAGCTCTAACATTTAATCATGAAATTTTAATTTCTTAGTCCCAAAGGAAAGACAAATTCATTTGTTGACAATATGACAACCACTAAAATAAAGAATATTTTAGAGAGTTATTTAACTATCCAGACTTGATCAAGCTTGTAGCACATAAAAACCCTTAGATATCTGTTTTATACAGTGGCTGTATCTCTGTAGATCTTCAGAGCCAGTAAAACTTCTTGGTTGATACCTTGGGGTAATCATACAAATTGCAACAACATACATATCTGTGCCAAGTGTGTAATATTTTGATGAGGTAGCACCTAAGACAGTCACCTATATTAATCCTAAGAGATATTATCTGAATTCCAAAAACTTATAGACTGGAAATATAATGCTTATGTCCTTCAACTAAGGTGTAGTTAACTTACTGTCATTTCTACTTGAAAGAGAGTTACAACTTAGAGAATGTCAGAAAGAGAAGACCTGACAGTACCATGTGATAATTTATGACCTCTTGTTCACATCTTCACTTGGAAGACCTACTTATTGGCAAGCTCTGCAGTTCAAAGTATAGTAGGTAGAAGTTACCTTTTCTTCACATGTTTGTTGGTATTTACAAATTCAGAAAAGGCAGCATCACCTTTATTGAATGTTGTCTGATTAAGCCATCTTTCTGAAGAAAAAAACCGTACTGTAGACAGGAGAATTCCTTTTGCTCTTGTACTCACATAGCAAGGTTTTCTGTACATATTTTAACTTGAATATCAATTAAATTGCAAAGTGACATAATAAAACAGCACACTGTTAGTATTGAGCTCTCATATTCCAAAGACCTGTTAATTAGGCTTCAGCAGAAAAAGGGATTCTACTAAAATAAATGGACACATGTAGACTAGCTGCTTGGAAGATGTAAATGATATTTAACACCTGAAACAGCAGTTCTGGTGCTTCATCTCTTTTCATCCCTAACAGTAACCAACAGGGGGTATAGCAGTTTGCTACTTAATGAGTTATAAATGATCTAATTAAGTGTCTCCTTGAAATTGTTTTTACACTTCTTTAGTGAGGTGGTTGTTTACTAAGCTTGGAATTTTATTGTCGGTCTAATAATTCAGTCAGTTTTAGTTAAATTTATTTTTAGTTGAATTTATAAAGTTTTGATGTCATTATTTGAACGTGGATATAACAAACTAGTTGGTTTTTTTTCAAAATTATTTATTCTTCAATAATAAATATTCTGGGATTTTTTCCTTCATTGTATTGAACTATATGTGGAAAATATACACACAGTATATGTTTTACAAATTATTTTACCAATAAATCTTCTATTTATTTGAATTCCTTTGTCCCTATAATGGTTGAATGTGAAGAAAATGGCATTTCTTATAAAATACTTGCATGACTTAGTGAATAAACTGAAAAGAAAGTCCGCCATAGGCAGAATGAAAAATTTGGATTGTTAGATTGCAAAATTGTTGGTTCAATTCATTATTTTATTTATGCATTAGGACAGATATTTTAAAAAAATAATTAAAAAAAAAGCTTTAAAGATTGGTTGTGAGTAATCAAGTAAAAAGCCATTGGAAACAGCCACAAAGGGAGGGTATTAACAATGACTCCCAATTCTTGTACATGGGGAGATCAGTCAGAAAGGCTAAAGTAGCACAGCAATTAAACTTCATATCTTCCAGTTCAAAGACTTGCTATTTACAGATTCTATTTCAAAGATTTCCTTTGATTTTTAGGTATCTGTTTTGTGATGTAGAACTAACAAATGAAGTTTGTGATGTTCAGCACATACTCCAGTGAACCTAGACAAGACAAAGCCCATTTCTAAACTTACCCTTGAATAGTCAGCATGCTATTTTGCTGAATGTAAGGTCATTGCAAGGTCAGTTTACAGACTGCTGTTTGTCTATAATGAAGGATAAAGATCATAGGCTTGTCTCCCTTTCATTATCTTTTGTGAAAACCATAAAAAAAAGAAACTTAAAAGTTAGGTTTTTTTCTAAAATTGGATTGAAGCTTCAAAATTCAGTATTAAATCCAACTATAGAGGTGTGCTTTTTTAAATCATGTTATTGTCAAATTGTCCCTTTAATATATTAATGGCACGCATACATGGTGTCCAAATAGAAAATGATATAGAAAATCTGCTGTTTCAAGTTTAAAAATATACATGACAGACCGTTGGAAACAACTGTCTTACATTAAACAGTAGAATTTGATGTGATGAGAAAATATATGCCTATCAGATATAGAGGTGTATTTAGGAAAGACAGAAGTGAATTTGTATTATCTTAATAATATAGGTAAAAAGTTGTTCTAATTCGCTATTCTCAAAGTGAATTAGGGGCTTAGTAGTTACATGCTAAGAATATACACTCACTAGAACTCAAGCCAAAATTCAGTATACACCTATCTGTTTGATTTAGTTTTTTTTTTTTAAATTTGCAAAACTAGATCTATATTTACTTCTTTCTCATGATCCTTTCTCCTTTCCCTGTGATTTTGGAGAGTATGGTCAGTTACTACTGTTTTCTCCATCTGAGGGCTATTATTTAATCAGGTTCCTGTGATGAGAGAACTCAGCTGATAAAAGATTTATTCACAATTTGTCAATCAATATGGTACTGTGATAGAATAAAAGCAAGGATTAATCCAGTTTAAATTAATTAATGAAAATGGGAATAGAAATATCTATGTTTAGTCATAAGTAAGTCACTCTGGAAGAATTAATCCTTTGTCACACTTGTTTGTACTGTAATGGAAAAGCTTCCATTGTGAGAAATCTGTATAATCTTTTGATCTCATGTGAAGAGATAAACATATTTTCCTCCCTTCAGATTTTCTCTGTACCTGCATAAAGGCTCATCTTTTAGTAGGAGCAGAGAAGGAGGCAAGATGAAAAGGACATTCAGTGTTGTCTTGATTTTTTAAGTTTTTTTAAAGCTTTCTAATGTTTATATTCTTGTATAAAACTTTTTTATATACTTTATATAAATAACTTATTATTTGTATTCTTTTATAGAGGACGAGTAACTTGATGGATTTTTGGGTTGCCCAGTGGCATTGAAGA
>WBNO01030179.1:585-29926 GCA_013400575.1 Peucedramus taeniatus
TATGTGATAACTTCAAGTGAATAACCACAGGTACTGAAAATCTGAAGTCCCTGGACATTTTCTGAAAACCTGTTCTGAAGTTTATACAAGGTTTTAGGAAAGGAAAATGTCTGTAATAGGTTTCTGTGTAGAAATTCATTATTTACATATTCATCAGCTTTATGTTGATTATCATATATGACAAATTTCTGCTTTTTATGCTGCAGTGATTTCCTAACTTTAGCATCAGAACATCAGAAGTTGGTGTGCCTTCCCTTAGATTGGAGACACTATTACTGAAGTTGTACTCCTTGACGTTCCAGTACTTAACTATTGGGAAAAATGGAGTTCGGTAATGACACTGGACAAAAGCCCTACATATCCTTCAGAACAGGTTCCAGGTGATGCAGTTCCTTCACAGTTCCCTTTGCCTTATCCAAGCACACCTGAATCCCTGGCACATGGACTGCAGCATTGTGCTGCTACAACAGCTCAGAAAAGGGAAGACTTTCATGGGCCACCACATTTGCCTCCAGATGCAAAATCTTTTCAACAGATGCCAGCAAAGACAACAGCAAGTTGGTTATACGGTACAGATTTTGCCTGAACAGAGTGGCAATCCAAAAGTGAAGGGACAAAGCATGTTGGGTTTTTTTTATGTTTTTAAGCTGAACATTACTGCATTGGCCTGAGCAGAGAAAACAGAAGTGTGCCAATAGTCTGAAGCATAATTCTGCAGTTATTTTACACCTAATAATTAGGTCTCCATGGTGGAAATGTTGGAGTCTGTTTAGCAGAGCATTTAGGTTGTAAAGATTTAAGAGAGTTAAGTCACAAGAGCTTTAAGTAATAAGGTTAAAACCAGTATTCCTTAAAGGGACACAGTCAAGGCTTGAAGCCAAATTTCTTTTCAAACTCGCCAACAGTTTTAGGCTAGAGATTATCCTGAACAAGACACCTCCTCTTATCCTTCATCAGACAAAGACATCCTAGTTCAATTCACTTTGCATTTTCACAGTATGTTCGACTGCAAAGAAGAGCATCAAGAAACTGAGGTCAGCACAAAGCTGTTGAAACACCGCATCTTCTTTATGTATTTTAATGCTCTGACTCCCCAGATGCAGGCAATTCAAAAGGGAACAAAATCAGGATTTTTAATTCCTTTGACACAGTTCCTACCCCATGCACCCTGTCCAGCAATTTTTAAGATTTTTACAAATTTAAGTGTAGCCAAAGTAAATCCTGCAAAAAAAAGCAGACAATATTTATTCATACCTAACACTGCCCCAATTTAATTTTCTCTCAGCACGGGGCTTCCATTAACTGAACCTCTCTCAGTATATGCTTCCATGCTGAATGCACAGACCCACCTCCCACACAGCTCTGTCTAAATCCCACCCCAACTCATCTGACCAAAGGATAAACATGCACTCAAGAGCAGTATGCCAGAGGGAACATAAACTAAGTCACAACCATTAGTTGGCAGCATTCCCTTTCATTTTTAGGATGCCCACATGAAGCTAATAGAGAGGCAGCATTCCTGCCGGTACTGTGCTCCGATTCCTTGCCACTTTCACAGCAGCAGGACATGAATCCGAGCCATAATATGGTGCTTAGTGAGTTCAACCAGCACCTGTCAAAAAAATTCCTCAGCTGAGGACTTATCATCCAACTTGATCCTTTAGCCATAGCTGGTCTCTTGCACTCCACACTACACAAGAAGGGAAAGGCTGAAAGATATGTAGGTATTCAACATTTTGTTGTTTTGAAGTGTACTTATTCAATTATTCAAAGTTCATAATGGGGAAAATAACTTAAAAGGACAGTAAGAAATCTGCTTTTAAAGCCTGCTGAAGGAGTTAAATGTCTCTAATGTGTTAGAGATGTGTTAGATGTTTACAATGCACCAAATAAATCACATTTGCATCTTTTCATAAAATTGTCAGCCAGTGACTTCTCAGGTTTTTTTTTATTCTGGATTAGACTTGAAGCTTTCTACCCAGCTGAAATAGGCATATAGATGCACATAATGCATTTCATAATGTATTTCATAATGTATTTAGCTGAAATCTGCTCATCATAGAAGACAGCAGTACTCATAAAGATAGTTAAACAGAGAAATGCTGAAGAGCTCATATGCCTGCCAGTACTACTTCAGTTCTTTCAAAACTTGCAAATAGCATTCCAACTCAGTAACTGTTAAACAGGCAGAACAACTGTTTTGAATCACCACTCTCATTTTCTTCTACAAAACAATTATTTAATAATTACCTGCAGTAGCTGTGATCAAATCAAATAAAACATGGGCTGTCCAAAAACAATCCCTAGCAATACACAAGGGACACTTCAGAAGGAGTTAATTTCATAAAGTTGAGAGTAATTACTACCAATTGACTGAGAAGAATGAATATGAACCAAAACAGTCATAATCAGATTCCGGAATCATTTATTGGTGTTTTCCAGGGGACCAAAAAGCCACTACTCCTCAAGCAAGAAGGACAGCTGAATTCCACTCCACCTCAAAGAGCTATAAAGCCATGGTAAAACACAAGAAATAAACTGTATTGACATAGGTTATGTGGCCCAAGATGTAGAAAGTTAAATGCAGAGAAAAGCAAGACACTTAGCAAAAAATCTGAATAGAAACTAAACACTAACAAGGGTATTGCACTCCCAACTCATCAGCTGATTTAACTGCTGATGGTGAAAAAGGATTAAGCATCCCATAAACATTTGCCCCATGCTCAGGAAGAAACAAGCACCTGTGAGATCAGGTACTTTCCAGCCCATGGCAAGTGAAGATAATGTTAAATATTCGATGTGCAAGTAATAAAAATCAGAAGGTCTAAAAAACTGCTAGTTTCATGTCATTGAAGTAGTCTGTAGCTCAGTGACCTTTGTTTTAAATGCATCCAGAGAGATTAGAGAAGAGGGTCCAAGAAGAGCAGAGTATGACACGCAAGGTGACACTCAGAGCACATCTGTAGGAAGGAGGTCAGGTACTTACAGATCACTAAGCACTCCAAACAAATGTCTGAAATGTCTAAGGAGTTAAAGTTCTGGCAAAAAAAGATGCCTACTATTCAGCATCGGCTTGGAAAGACTGATCCAAACTGTACACATATGGAATTTTCTGAGACACACAACTCACTTAGGGTAGAACAGTGTCTCAATAAAGTGTAAAATGACATAGTATGGTGGGTATCCAGTGAAACAGTAACAGCCACTTGAGAGGCTGGCCATGATCAGTGGTGTTTCCCATTGGAAAGCCTGACATATTTCACTCCTTCTCAACTGGGCATTTGTCACTTACACAAAACCAAGTAGGACACAGAAGCTGGTCAAAAGGGACATAATAAAAGCAGAATTATGCACAGCAGCCTAGTCAGGTATAAGAAGGGCCTAAGAGAAAAGAAAATCCATCTGGAATCTTTCTAAATGCAAAGAGAACTGATCCAAATGCCCAGGATATATCTACGGAAAAGGAATCCATATCACAGAAAGCATCTGTCAAATTTTACAGGTGACAGTTTACAAGCAAAACAATACTTCAGCAAAGCTCTTGGTAAACATGGCTAAAGCAGGCACAGATAAGCACATACCAACAATGCAAGTAAAGCAGATTTTAGTTCTCTATTTAACAATGATGAGATCAACACAACAATATTAAATGCAATTTCGCTACTATACAAACTTTTGAAGTACCTTCCAAAAGTAAAGGCGGCAGAGAAAAGGAAAGTCAAGTGCTAAAGAGAAACCTTTTAAACTCCTGACTCCAGAAATTGTTCTGTCAAACAAGAGGCAAGAACAGCAAGCTGCTTACATACACTTCCACACCAAGAAAATGCCAGGTATTAACCAGTAAGCTCTAACGTAAGAAAGAGGCAGAGTTAGTGAAGACCCTACACACTCACAGCAGCTCCAAATCTGTTTGCAAGACTACACAGGGAATTATCAGAACAAAAAAACAACAGAGAAACAATTATTAGACACATCCCTCCAGTTCAAGATCTTTTGCAAGAGCAGCAAGAACAGCTTTTACAGAGTGACTGAACTATTTTTTAAAACACCCAGTAAAATTTGACCACAAGGCACAAAAAAATATGCAGGACAAAATTTCAAAGGAAATTTATAGGAAGATGATTTGCCATCAGTTATATGCACTTCACATGCATTCAAGTCAAGTATTTTAAATAAGGTCCCGGATTTAAAAAAGTTTAATTTGCTTGGACTTTCAATGCTGCTGTGTAAGCTGCAACTAGATCTTGGACGGTTAAGAGTTTAAAATTAGGTTCTTTCAGCATTTAGATTAAATGCAGCACTTTATTGCATATTAAAAGAGTATGCTAATAACAATTTTTAAAAAGTCAGGCCTGGCAGATCCCAGACTAAAGGAGTCAGCTCAGAGTACACCATGAGAGCAAGAAGGAAGCAGACACTACTCAAATTCAGGAAGCATCTCTGTACCTTCCCTTCATCCCACTGAGAAATATAGGGAGGTTTCAAGTAGTTCATAGACCCCTAAATACCTAAAAAGTAGGTTCCACATTGTTTGTTGAAACTTGCAGTAACAGTGTCCAAAGCTGAAAGGGTGAGGACTTTAAACAGGAAATCAAATGATCACCCGTGCATCAAAAGGCAAACATGGTTTGCAGGTTTTACTGAACTACAGAAAAAGCTAGACATCTTAAAAAGTTCTCTCCAATTACAGCTTTATAAACCTCAAACTTAAATCTCAACACAAAAATGCTCTTTTAGTAGAGAACACTTCTATCTTAGCCTTGTTACCTGAATTTCTAATGCACTTAATTTTGTTCCAACACTACCTACACTGGTAACTTCCTGACTAAAGACAGCTAGAGAAATGGAGTGCATACTAGTCACACAAAATTTAATTCAAAAATTTAGCAAATTCTAAATGAATCATTATGTTATTTCAATATCCTACTGTTATAACCTTGCATTTCTCCTACTACTTTTAATGTTCAATTCTCTTCTTCATCATTTTGACCTACAAAAAGATGGGTAGGGGTTTTTTTTTCAATTCTACAACCATTTCAGAACAGTCATAACAGAAAGCTGGAGGCACTGTATTTAGTCTTTTGGAGAAAACTGAGGTAAGATGAGGCCATTACATCAAGGTGGGGAAAATCCTTTAAAGAGAAGTTCCTGAAACTTGGCCACTTGTAGTTATAGGTATTTCTAAGTACTCCACAAGACTGAACATGTTTTCATTTCTTTTATCATTAACATCCATTTCCCTTCTTTGCTTCTTTCACTTGGATGTCAACACAGTTCAATTCAGTACTGGAACTCAAATTTTGCTGGCAATACAGGGATGGACAAGTAAGGTCTCTGAGTGGTATTCCAACACTCCAGCTGTTTTGACAAAAATGTCACAAGCTCTTCTTCAGCACAGCCACAAGATAAACATTAGGTAAACAAAAAAATATCATGCCTAACCTCTAGATAATGTCATTTCACACAGCAGACAACTTGAAATTCTAGTGTGCAAGAGCTCACCCAAGTCATTCACCCATGTAACTCTGGCAGTCAAATCTCACACTGATTTTGTGGATCAGGCCCCACGATAAAGGCACATTACATGAAAACACTATGCCCTCATGGGACTAAATCAGGTACTGTGCACAGGGATGAGGGAAGAACTCCACTGCCAACATCCTTGGCATTATAATTATCAGGTGGACCGGGTAGGTCAAACACTTTGGAATACAGTGACAGTGAAGACACAGCTTAAGCTGCAATGAAGCAGAGAGGAGAAAAACTAGAAGAAAACCTTTAGTCTTGAGACAGCAAGGGCTGGGGATGCAAAGTAGCATGCAATAAAAGTGAGCAAGTGAAAGGGCATGAACTATGTGTCAGGACAATGACAAAGAGAGCCAGTGACCGGGTGAGCCAGCCTCAGCAGGGTCCACTTTGCTATGACCCCTGCAAGCTGTGCTGAGACAGCAGTTATTCCCATCACCAAGTCAGGAGACAGGAAAGATCAGGAAAATAAATTTTATCTAGTCGAGATGTGGTGTTAAATCAACAGTTACAAGAGAAAGCCAAGAAAGTTAACAATGCAAGACTGATGTGAAAAACTAGACTGCTTCCCTGGGATTAGTTTTATTTAATATGTACTATTTTCACAAATACAACACTAAATGCAAACTAATAAAGCAAACTATGCCAAGAGAAGTTTATCAGACATAATCCAGACACAGCTGCTCTGAACAGGAGTGTATGCAACCTCTCTTGCACTTAAGCAGTGGAATCAAAATACGGAGAAGCCTCCTAAAAGCCTCAATCATGTAATATTCAGGATTTCTTTTCTCCTTCACTTCACTTACACTCACTGCATATTTTCCTGCTTCAAAAGAATACCTTAATTTGCTCCTACAACAGCCCATTACCACTGGGTTACTTCACACATACCCTGAACTGCTGCAGACAAGCCCAGACTCACAATTCCTCTGAGCTTAGATTTTCTGTCAAGTGTTTCCTATTTCTATGGCAGATACAGTTCAATGATTCTGGAAAAAAACAAAACAAAGCAAACAAAATACACCAAAAAAACAAACAGAAAATGCCACATAACAAAACAACAAATAAAACAAACAACAAATCAAAACAAATAAAGGGAAAAAAAAGAAAAAAAAAACCACCAAAAAAAAAATTTATTTGTTCTCCAAGAAAGTAAAAGAAATGTAGCACTCAACATCAAAAAGCCATATCTGTTAGCTGGTCTTTCAGGAACAAAGGCAGCACCCAGACACGTTTGGTCACAAACACTGAGCACTGTTTTAGATTAGCGATTCATTAAAATACTATTAATGCACATAATTCAAGGGGGGTGGAAAATAAATCAATAAATTAAAACACTATCCTTCTGACTGGCAGCCTTCTTGTGATGCTGACACTTATGGCTTTTTCCACATTTTCCCTTATATGTAAA
This sequence comes from Peucedramus taeniatus, assembly GCA_013400575.1. NCBI lineage: Eukaryota > Metazoa > Chordata > Aves > Passeriformes > Fringillidae > Peucedramus > Peucedramus taeniatus. The sequence continues at coordinate 7,523 of WBNO01030179.1, forward strand.
ACTGCTATCCAGATGCTATTATCAGTGTCCCAATCACCTACATTTATTCCATGGGGGTTTATGTTGTCTTTCTTTGTTAGTCTCAGCTCTACACCATCCAACCCCACACTAATATGTGTACCATTTTGAATAGAAAAAAACACAGCTTTTTCAACTTTCTTACTAACAGCTCACGGCTCTCTCAACAAGATTAGATCATTTCAGTGGAAAGGTAAAAGAATCAACAGAAATGCCATTTTGTTGCACTTTTTTTAAAAAAGTAACCATTAATAAAGCCACCTCCTCCTTGCCCCGGTTGTTTTATCTCAGCTCCTGGTATCTGTTTTGTTTTTCACGCTGCTCTAACTCAACATACTTCCGTATGATGTTAGATGGTTGCTTCTTGTGAGATCTCATCAGCTCATCCTTTCAGTCATGCCTATTTCAGATAACATGTTTCTTGACGTTTAGTAAATTGACTACATTCTGCAGTGTTATAATAAAGTTGTTCAGTACCATCTATTTAAATGAATGCTCATGTCTTCTACTGTCTTCACACAGCAGATGGAAATGGAAGATAAAATTTTCACAGTAATTCTTCACACACATTCTTCACCAGCCACCTCAAATTTCTTCTTTAGCTCTTCACACAAACAAAGAATAAATGAAACAAAAGAGCACACCATTCAAGGCTCCTGAAATGCTTTTGTCCTAAAAACTCTACAGATCAAGAATAAACACCTAGAAAAGAGAAGACACTTTCAGCAGCTCAATCATTCAGTTCATGTTCTTTCAATATTCCTCGTGAATGGTGTGTAAATACATTCTTAAGACAATCAGCTTCAAGTGGTATCAAACCCACTCTAAAGGACACCCTGAAAACATTTTGAGGATGAACCACCAAAAAGACTATAAAACCACCTGTAACACACATAAGCATCCTTCGGCTAACAAGACTCAGCTTTAATGAAGACATTTTGGCAAAACCTTCAAAATGGGCTAGACAAGTCTGAACTTCACAGTTTACACAAAAGTGTACAAAAAGCATATTTAAGATAAACTTTGCACTTGTGCACCTCTCCTAAGCTCTTAAACACAACATGTGTTTAATAAAAGGGCTGGAACTAAATTCAGAAACACTCCCCAAAAACAGTGCTCTCCCTAAAAGAACACATCTCAAGATGCTCTGTTGGAAATCTTACACCATCACCGACACAGGGCTTTTGACTCAAAAGAGTGACGAACAGCTGGATAAGGAGCTCTTATCAATAAACCCGTGTGTGTAAAAGAAGAGCTGAACTGCCAGCAGTGCCAGTTTTTTTATCATTCCTGGCAAAGGAGCTGAGAACATTAAAACTACACTTTTAAGCCGCAGGGCACGGCTGCGCTCGGGGACGCCCTGTGACCACGGCGTTCAGTGCAGGGAGACACGTCCCAGTAGCGTGAGCCCTGGCAGATGGTTTCCCCCATGGATTTTTTTATCATTATTTTTTAACACAAGGCAGCAAGAAATGGTAAACCGGAGACAGCACGGTAACCCACTGCGCAGGGAAAGTGCCGGCTTCCCGCAACCTGTTCAGCAAGGGGACGAGGCTCGATAGCAGGATGAGGAGACAATTAGGAATGTATGTGAAATAACAATGCACGCTCTAAGGCGAGTATACGGAGTGACAGCAGCCCGCTTCCTGCCCGCACCGTTCACTGGGCGATTCAACTCGTGTCCGAGCCAACTCCCAAAGTCAGACACGGCTCCTCCCGGGGCTCCGGACCTCCCCGGCCGGGACCGCCGCTCCTGGACCCGCACCTGCTCCCTCGCCATGCGGCACCTCCGGCCCANGCCGAGTGACGACGGACGCGTCAGGGGGAGCCCGCGGCCGGGCTGCGCTCGGGTGCGGGGTTTTGCTGCTTAGCCTCTCTTCTTTTCAGGCTTTTGTTTCACTCCCGAAAGCTGAGGGAACTCGATAGAGGAGGAACGCCCTAGATGTGTCTTCGCTGGAGTGCTCCGACGGGTTCTGGTGTGCTAGTGTAAGAATTATGGAATGTGTTGAGAGAGACCCTTAGGCATCGTTGAGTCCAGCTCTTAGCCCTGCACAGCTCAACCCAAAAATCCCACCATGTGCCTGAGAGCATTGTTCGAACGCGTTGTGAAGTCTGTCAGACATTTTGCTGTGACCACTTCCCTGGGGAGCCTGTTCCAGTGCCCAGCCACCCTCTGGGTGAAGAACTTTATCCCAAAATCCAACCAAAACCTCCCCTGACACAACTTCAAGCCATTCCCTCAGGTCCTGTCACTGGTCAGTGGAGAGAAGAGATCAGTGCCTGCCCTTCTGCTTCCCCTCCCGAGGAAGAGGTAAACTGCTGTGAGGTCCCCTCAGTCTCCTCCAGGACAGACAGGCCAAGTGACGTCAGCCACTCCTCACATGGCTTCCCCTCAAGGCCCTTCCCCATCTCCACTGCTGATGAAGGAGCTCAGCGGATGATGAAGAATCTCGACTGATGCACAGCAACAGCTGTCTGTATCCCCCCACGTGGAAAAAGCCATTAGCCAACTTAGGGAAAAGCAGGACAAGCAGATGTGATTACTGTGTCCTAAAGCTCTGTCTCCGTACCCTTCCACCGACAATGGCCAACCAGCTCTGAGGGTTTCCGTAACCCTCATGTTTTTGTGGCTGGTAATACCCACTCCATCTCTCTGCTTATCTAGTCTATCTCAGACCCCTACAAAGTTTGCATCCTCATCTTCTGATTGAGCAACACACAGGTCAGCTGCCTGTTGCAGAAAGGACCTCCTGAGGTAGTTTCCCTTGAGCCCAGTTCTAGCAGTTTTCTCTGATTGCCTCTAATGCTTTTAGTGCTGCTTCATCCCAAACTATAAATAGCCACAACGCTGCAGAATGTTCTTCTCGTTCCAAAAAGAAGATCTAGCAAATAATTTCTGAAATTGAAACTCAACAACACAATGTCATATAATGGGATTGCTATTCCGTTAATATTTAGAACAACTCCAAAGTCTGCAGAGAGTGTGAAGGACAAGACTCCTAGTTGGGTGTTTCAAAAACCAACCAACCTTCCCAAGGCTCACACCTAGACAAGGGAGATTTAATTTCTGCACAGCGTATTTTTCTGCCTTTATGTTTGCTGCCCAGAAGCACATCAGGGAAGGGAATGTGTCAAAAACATACATATCTCTGAGATACCAAGAGGAACCACTTGTAAGGATAAACCATGATATTCCTGCAAACAATCAAGCAGACTGTGTGCTAAGGGTGTTACCAAAGGCAGACTCAAGGGACTGGGAACATTTCCACTTAGCAGTGTGAATGGGAACTGTCAGTGCAGGGAGCTGCAAGTGCCAGCACTGAGGCAGCCAGGGAAGACATCTCCTCTTCTTGCCCCTGAAGTGGCTTTAGTGCTGCTGAAATGCTGCTAGATTCCTCAAAAGCTCTGCTTTGCTCCTCTCTGTGTTCATTGCATGTAGCAGCAGATTGTAAGAGTTCCAGCACAGGAGACTCTGCATTGTGGCAGCATCATCCAAGCCTACCCCACCTGTGAGCTGGGCACACCTCTCACTTTCCAGTTAACTCAAAGGGAAGTTGGTGTTTCGCTCTGTAAAGTCCATTATTATTTATCTCCCATGTGTTTCAGGGTATAGTGCCATGTCCCTGGCTTTTTCAGATCTCTATTTCTCCTTTGCATTTCTTCAGAGCCCCAGAGCTTTTCATCAGCAAAAGGTGTGCTCGGGGGTCCCTGAGCTGTCCTGGTGCCTTTCCTTTCCTGTCTTCTTTGCAGCCTTGTTGCAAACAAAATCCTTTGAACTGTGTACATGCTAATTTCTGCCACAACCACACAATCTCATCATGACTGCTCTCCTCCCTTTACTGGGCCCCATTGCTCTGCCTGTCCTAATTTAAAAATTAAAACATTCGAGGCCATAATTGTCACAGACTGCGTCACACAACACCTGGTACAGCAAGTCCCTATCTTGCCCACAGCTTGTAAATGCTACCAGAATAGGAAAATTATCTCATCAAGGGCAGATGATGTCATATGCATTTTAAAATCATAGTAATGCGTTATTAGCAAGTGTGGCAATTAAGTAAATGTCTCGTAGCTAGGATGAGATCTCTTACCACCAACAGCAACAGTGAGCGCTGGGGTTATCACAGATGTTATGATTTCCTGCAGTACTGAGGTCTAATTAGACGCAAATATTTTACCACTTATATCAGTTTTGTCTAATCAAAAGAAATCATTTGTACTTGGTGTCTGTCCATCCCTCCTTTCCATCTCAGGCTGGAAGAAAGATTAAGTCATTGCTCCAAAACTTCTGCAAGGTAGAGTTACCTTCTTCTAAATTATGCTTGCTCTTTGAAATCAACTTCCTTATGTTTTCCCAGCTGAAGTGATGCTCCCCAGTGGATCTTGCTCTGTTATTGTTTTAGTTCTTCCTCTGGACATTGTTGTCATAAATACAAAAAATAGCTTAGAGATAGAAAAGCTGCAGTAGAAAAAGGAGTAAAAAAAACCCAACTTCTGTGCTGTTCTCAAGCTATTAAACATGACTGATCTTTACAAGTTTGTTTCTAAAAATCCACAAAAGGGAATGCCAGGTTCACAAATGCTTAACTAGAGGCAAAGCCCTAAAACCTGTTGCAGCAGACCAGATCTAAATTATGCAGCTGACAGTGTGTTCTGGTAGCACAGGCAACACACTCCATCAGCAGCGTACTTTTTTTTTAATTTTTATTGGAGAGGTCTGCTGAATTAAGTAGGAAAAGCACAGTGCAGCAAGCACACTCCAGTAACTTCCATACACACTGAGAATATCTGCCTTCCTGAACAACAAAAGGTACTCTGCAAACACAAAACAGAGGCATTACTGTCAACTCCAAAGTGACACCTGATTTTTTTACTCCCTGAAAAGCAAGAGTTAATTTTCTCTATCGACTCAGACCTCAGCCATTGGTGTCAGTTCACCTGCTGTTGAGTGGGAAAGTAATAAATGGGTGATACTCCAGTCTCTGCAGCTTACCAGCTGTTTTATATCTGCCTATTTGCTCTACTTTCTCTGTTCAGAGAACAATACTATGGTTATATTTGCAGTCTACATAAACTGTGTTTGCTTCTTCTCTTCTTGTTCTGAGTTTTGTATTTATTGCTAGAGAATGGGTCAAGCTGAAAGTTAGTGTGTAGCAAACCCACATGGGCTTTATTTTAAATGAAAGGGTTTAGATCTGTTAAACCATTTTTACTGTTATGCAACTGATAAAAAAATCATCTCAGACCTGGTTTTTGGGGCTAAGCTCTAAAGATAAGGAAAAAAAGCTTTTAATTTACCCTATGACATTTGGCAGGAATTCAGTGCTGAATACAGACTAAGCAGTTGATTGATATTCTGATATTGGGAAGCAACCCTCAGATTTATTTGGCTGTGAAATGACAGGCTACTGAAATGGCTTTCACTGGTATTTCTGATCAATTTCTTTATTAATAAAATGTAATATTTGCACAACCACTAGGAGACAACATGATCTCTTTTACAACCCTGTGTGGTGTTTTACTTGTGTGCAATGCACATTTGAGTAACATCTTGAAATGCACCGTTCTCTGGGATGGATTGCAGTCTATGGTCAGTGCACTAGCTAAAAAACACCATAGATATGCACTGAAATGTACAGGGAAGCAGCCTGCCATCCTCTCAATTATACATGAGCTATAATGTTGCTTTTAGCACTCAAAAATGTTCAAAAAAAATTAAAGGTTGGGGAATGGATAGGATTTCTGCACCTGTAAGACAACAAGGTGGACACGGCGTCAGCATTGACCAAACAAGCAGCCAAACTTTGGGCTGCAGCTTGGAACATCCTTTTTTCATGTCCCAGTCTTGTCCTTTCCTAAAGATTGATGATATCTGGAAGTGACCGTGGTCTGGTCATTTGAGGCATTAATCAGTGGCTTAATTTTAATTGCCTATTGAAGCAGAGCTCCTCCAACTATCCTGGCCAACCCACCACTGTGTCACTGGAGTCCGTACTGAGCCTTTCCTTCTGACATGCTCAGGAACTCTGTGCAGCCATTTATCTTTCCTCTGTGCACAGAATGACCACTTGGGTAGGCTTCAGTTTTTGTGCCTTAATTCTCCACCCACAAAATGGAGATGGGGATAATTCTTTAAGGAAGGAGGTATGAAAGAGTGTCCTGATTATAAATACATTAGGCTTGATGACATGCATGGACACTGTCACTGCATAACCATTTAAAACAGCACAAAGAGACCTGCCAGCTTTTAGATTACAAATGTGTATTCAAAAGGCTGGAGAGGCAAGAGGGGTCCTTTCATCACAGGGAAAAAACCCTCTACGTGAGAGCAGCTTCCATGGGAACTGATCTTTCAATTACAGCTGCTCTGCAGAAAAGTCTTTCAACTGCTTATGACAGAGTTGATAGAACTGAACCCATTTCTCATACTATTATCCCAAGCATCCCAAACATGGCATTTCTTGTTCATGTTCTTGTGGCATGTATTGTGTGTGGCTGGTCACATGAGGATAAAACCAGTATTGCCTGGTCTTGGTGCCAGAGATCAGCTACACAGATCTATGGAGCCCTGTGAGATGGTCACCTTCTGATTCTACAGGAACAGGTGACACTGATTCTGCTGTTCCATATTCTGCCATGGCTTCCCTCTTAAAAGCGAGTCAATAAATATTTTATTTCAAGTAAATCAGATATTTTCCCTTTCCAAGAGGATCCACTAGTAACTTGGCAAGGTGCAAAATCCCCTTACCCCACCCAGGCTTGTTTCCTGGCTTACAGCTGTGTCTTCAGTTATTGTTCTGTTCACATTTGCAGATATTTGAGCAGTGCAGAAGGTTATTCTTCAATAGAGGAGCCTAGGGGAGTAGCTTTTCTCCTGCTTTTGTAGTTTTTATTCTTTGAAGATGAACATTTGTCAGACATAAAAGAGGAGCTATTTGTCAAAGTTGAAATTGTTGGCAAACACAGCAGAAGCAATTGGCTCTGAGGAAGAAGCACCATGAAACCACAAAGGGTTCTTCTGCCTGCTTGACTAACATCACCATCCCAACACCACAATCAAAAGCCACTGAGTCAATCAACCTGTTGGAAAGAGAATCAGGCATAAAAGTTAGCCCTCAGGAATACTGGATGTCTTTCACTTTGCTGTGGGGCAGCTGACAGTTTCTCCTCTCTGGCATGATTTTTTATCATAGTGTACCTGCTACCTGAGAACACCAGGGAAAGAAGAGGGGTTTCTACATTAAAACAAAAAAATGCTTCAGTAAGACCCATGAAAAATACAGGAGGGTATTTAATTGTATTTAGGTATAACACGTTTTTTGTCAGAGAATTTTTATGGTGCTCTTGTAAAATTATTTACTGGAGGAATAAAGTATGTAGCAGGGAAAGGCCAACCTCACACAGTTCAGGAGAGCCATCAGCCCTCTAGATGAGGCCAAGTGACCGACACTTCCTATGCAAACAGGCTGTTTAACCTTCCAGCTAAACTTTTCCATTGTGCTGGAGTCCAAGCAGTGTGCATGTGTACCATGCCTTCCTGCTACCTGAAGAAAAAGGGGAAAGCAGGCAGGCAGGCAAGCTGACCCTCCCTCCTCCAAGCTTCTGGAGCTGCAATGATGGAGTAAAAGCCCCGTTGTGACACTTTTGCCACCAGCCTCCTCAAAGGGGTGTGCAAAAAGCAAGCATTTCCAGTTCTGTTCTTCCCAGTACACCAGGAGTCTCTCTAGTTCACATTTTCACTCTCCCTTTTGCTACTGTTTCCAAAGGATTTAGAAAAATCCTTTTCAAAAGAATTTAAAATGCAAAGATAAGAGAAGCTTATCCATTTCATTAAATACCCATGCAATGTCTAGCACTGTGTTGCTGATGGCTGCAGTGTAAGACAAGTAATAACAAGTAATTAAGAAATATCTCACTGTCCATATTGTAATTTTTCCCATTACTCCCTCAAAGCTCCTTTTTTAAACAACAAAAAAATAAAAATTAAGGACTCTTCAGATTTTACATACCTGTGTCCACAATACAGTGTGCCTGGCAACTGTGGGGCACAGGTCCCTTAATAACAGAGCAAACTGCAGGTGAAGATAAGTCACAAAACATGCAGCATTACAGCCTGAAAGTTGTTTTATGGACTATAATTCTTTATTACCCTGTTCCTGAACTTCACTTTCTATCTCTGATGGCAAGTCTGAGAGGGTGAGTCTTGAAAGAATAACTGAAATAGAGGATCCTCTTGAAATCTTTCCTTCAGAAACACCTTGAACAGGATGGGTATCTTATGGCGACTATTTAGCATCTTTGAATGAAATAAGTTGATAAAATGCAAATATGAAAGCAAAATTCAAAACTGTAGCTAACAATCCCAAATTTCTTTTGTTTCTTGGGCTGGATATTATAATTTTATGTTGCAATAAGAACGGACATCATCCATAAATTCTTTGAGCCTCTTCTGAGAGCCAAGGATAAAAATAAATAAAATGTAATTTAAAAGAAGAAAAAAAAAAAAAAAAAAAAAAAGAAAAAACTGCTCTTCTAACTTTCTTTTCTATCATAAAACAACAAACAAGGTCAATAAGCCTTTGCTCCACACTCATGGAAATCCAGCCCAGCTGGTTACATAAAGTTTCTTAGGAAAATCAGCAAAGGTTGGAGGGAAACAGCCTGGGACAGATAGAGTGTTTAAACATTGGCAGTGTGATAAGGGGTCTGCAAGGATCCTGCCACGGTCATGGTTTGCCTTGGCAGGAAGCTGTGAAAGCTGAAGGGTGAGCAGTCCCTGGTCACTGGATTATAATAGTGGGGTGATGGGGCAGCCCTGAGCTTCACTGCAGTACACCATGACTCCACAGCCATCCCTCGGCAAACCTGGGAGACTTCTCCAAATCTGAACCCACTCAAAGGGAAGGAGCAGGGACCACCAACACCCTCAACCCCCATCTCCACTCTGAAAAGCACCTGCTTGATTCCAGGGATGTCATTTCCCTCCCTGCTTCTCCTCTTCCTCATCTCTTCCCATCTGCCTGAGAAGGGCTCAGCTGAAGCTTCTCTCAGAGCCAACAGTCAGAGCATGGATGAAAGAAATGCCTTTAAGTGGCTTGAGTTTGCCAGGTCTTGCCTTGTGCAAGAAACTAGTGATTCTCACTGAGGGAAAGGACACACACAGAAATAAAACAATCCTGGAGGAAAAGGCAGCAGCACAGTAATGCCATTGAGATGTGGTCAGATGCCACAGTGGAAAGCAGAGTGGTGTAGGAAGGATTGGAGAGCTGCTCAGGTCTAGCCTCCCATCACCTATGGGAAACAAACTTTCCCAGTCTGCTGAGTTTCTCCCATTCCCTCTCCCCATCTGTGAAGTTTCTCAAATCTGGGCACTGAAGCCACAAAGTCTGTAGTGACATCCATCAATATAATTTGATAGGATCATGACTGGGATACCCAGCAGAAGGTTAAGCCTTGGTCCACCATCTGAACCAAAAGCAGCCCCTGCCAGTTAATTGCTGGGGAGTCTTAAGAGCTGCTGGAAGGCAGAGGTGGCTGCATAATTTCTAGAAATATGAGGCTGTGAAGAAGTAACCTACCTGAAATATCATTTGCTTAGCCCAGAGTGGGGTTTTTTTTGACAGTACCAGGCATGTTTTCTGCCCCTCTACAATTCCTGCTAAGTGTACAAAGCCAAGATCCCAAGTGTGTGCATTCATCAGAGACCTTTCCTTAGGGTACTACTCTTAGTCTCAGTATCCTGGCCAAATTCCAGTTGGGTAATTAGAATGTGATTAGGTAACTGTTTGCATATGCCATTACTCTTCTCTAGGGAGCCTGTCTCTAAATCATTTGATGGTTTTAGGATTTCTAGTCATTATCAAGGCTGTTTCCATTGCCAGTGGGAGACTAAATGCTGCCAGAGCTTGGGGAATCAGCACAGGCTGTGGAATGAACAGAGAGTAACTCTGCCCAGAAGGGCTCGGGGGTGCTGTGGGTGAGAGGCTGCACATGCCCCGGCCATGGCACTCACAGCCCAGAGAGACAAACGTGTCCTGGGCTGCATCCAGAGCCCCGTGGGCAGCAGGGCAGGGAGGGGATTCTGCCCCTCTGCTCTGCTCTGCTGAGACCCACCTGGAGCACTGCACCCAGCCCTGGGCTCCCAGCACAGGAGGGACAGGGACCTGCTGGAGTCAGCCCAGAGGAGAGACACAAAGATGGTCAGAGGGACAGAGCACCTCTGCTGTGAGGAAAGGCTGAGAGAGCTGGAATTATTCAGGCTGGAAAAGAAAAGGCTTAGGGGTGACCTTATTGAGGCCTTCAAGTACCTCAAGGGAGCCGACAAGAACAATGGAGAGGTATTTTTTACAAGGGCATGCAGTGACAGGACAAAGAGGAATGGCTTCAAACTGAAAGAGGGTGGGTTTAGATTAGATATTAAAAAGAAATTCTTTACTCTGAGGGTGGTGAGGCTCTGGCACATGTTGCCTAGAGAAATGATGGATGTCCCATCCCTGGAAGTGCTCAAGGCCAGGTTGAATGGAGCAACCTGGTCTGGTGGAAAGTGTTCCTGGCCATAGCAGTGGGGTTGTCTGGATTCTGTGGTTCTGTGAATGACTTCACTTTACACAGCTTTCCTTTAGGATGGTATTGCCTGTGTGGCCTGGGTACTGCCTGTGGTAGTGGGAGTCCTCCTTCCATCTCTATGTTGGGGAGATGCTCATTCAAGCCTGCTCATAAAGCTGAGGTAAGCAGCAAGACCCCCAACCAGGAAAAGAAACACAATGTTATTTTCATGCTTAGTGGGTAGGAAAGAAACAGATTGGCGGAGTCATTTACATGTGCTAGGGATCATTTTGTGGTTTCCAGATTGAAATTCTTAATGGCACTCGTCATAAGTAGTTTGCTTCCAGATGTTGTTTGCTTTCATGTTCAGAGCTACATGCATTAACACAGAAAATTCTGCTTGGAAAAATGGTGACTTGCAACTACACAAATCTAAGAAAAGTCAGCATCCAAAATGCAGGAAATTTTAGTCAGATACCATAATTTTCCCCTGCCTTTTTATCCTCAATTGCCAGTCATTTCTCTACTATGGAATATTTGTGTCATACAAAAATGCTGATGTCTCACAAAAATGTCAGGTAAAGCAATTTTTGCTTCTATCACAGGATTTTTATCCTTTGTCTGCCTCTTCCCGTACTCAGCAGTTCCCCTCTAGTCTGCAGCTCTGATCCAGCCAGCTATCACCTCCTGTTCCCATATGGTGACACTGGTGCTGTATTCTGCATCCAGAAACTCCTTAAAGCCAAGCCTTGGCTGACACTTCCACAGGGGAAAACCCAGTTCCTCAGGCTGATGGCAGCAGGCAGCATCCATCACAAGCCTGACTGCAAAAAAGCCACTGATATTCTGGCACTAGGTTACCATACAGAGATAACACAGATGTAGAAGAAAAACATCCCTAGGGATGTCCCCTTATGGGAAGATGTCTAAATACACCTTCCCATAAGGTAGACAAGTTTATCTAGAGGTCTCCCATCAAACTACTGAGAAGACCAAGTTCTGCTGTTTTGTGCAAATATCTGCTAAGAAAACACCAAGCAGCAATAAAGGGCATGTTTCCCTAGAGGATCTGGAGGTTTGAGTGGCTGGAGGTATCCAGGAGCCTTGTAGTTTGAACCTAATTTGTTTCTTGGGGTTTGCTTGTAATTTGAGTATTTACCAGGAAACTGCCCAGTTCTAGTGTCATTTAGTGGAAATTTCTCCCTGTGGCCTCATCAATTCCATGCTGGCAGAGTGAGTTTTCACAGACCAAAACACACAACTGCAGGATGCTCTGAAGCCAATGCCATGGGCACAAAGTTTTAGTACTAATTACATCTGAATGTGGGGATGGGGGAGCTGGCAACTGTGCCATGTCTCATATTTCTGTAAGGAAGGGCAGAGCTTTTCTAGTGCTTTAGGTGTGTGCTGGGCCATCAGCCAAACCAGGAGCCCCTCCCAACAGCAAGGAAAGGGGGGCTGTGATGCACTCCAGAGTCTTGGCCAAAAGCCAAGCAAGCAGCACAGCTGGGAGCTGGCAGCTCTCTCACAGAATCAAAGGAAGACAAAGGACTTCTCCTCTGAACACAGGGGTTTCTCAAAACTTGTCCTTGCACCTTATTCCAAAGCCATCAGCTTTGGATGCTCTCAGCCTCATAATTTCTACATTTTTGAGTGCTTATACCACCACTCACGCAGCTTTTGCTGTTTGGCAGGTGTGGGATATGCCACTGCCTTAGCCATGGAGCAAAAGCAGGAGATCTTGCTTTATCCTGACACTGAATTTGTGCAAACCTGTTCAGTTTTGGACTATACTCTCAGGCATATGGTATGACTCTTGGGGCGTCCTGTGCAGGGATAAGTGTTGGACTCAATAATCCTTGTGTGTCCCTTCTAATTCAGCATATTCTGTGATTCTGTGATTTTGTGAACTGCTCTGTTCCTTGGCAAAGGTCCTGAGAACATTTTCTAGCCCTGTCTTGGTCCTGCTGCAGTCCTGCTGCAGTGTTACAGGGTGAGCAGATGCTTTGTCCTCTCTCATTTGTCACCTCTGGGTCATTGACCACACTTTTCTCTTGGAGATCCTCTTTTCCATCAGATTTAGTGTTTTATGTCCTTATTGCTCATTCCCTCATTGTCCTTTGGAGCAGGAATGTCCCTAGGCTTCTGTGAGATTCCCTCTGGGTCAGGATTTAGCAAATACAGATGTTTGCAGTCTGGGTGTCTGTCTCTGAGCTCTCCCCATTGTGTCCCTCTTTATAATCCGTGCAAACACTTTTTGATAACAGTCCTCTTCACCCTGAGGAGAATATTCAAACTAGGTTAGATGCCCTGAAAATACCTCTTTTTACTGACCATTAGGGAAGCCCAGGAACTTTAGCTCAGAGGAAGGCAAATGTCAGATGAGATGAATCTAATGCTTTACCTCTGAATATGGGCACCACCTCATAAAGCATCATGCTCACAGATTTATTTTTGTTCCAGACCAAGATTTCTTTGTCCAAAACAAACCTTGATGTCCCATAATTTTCTCCCCACAGATGCATCCTGTGGCCTCAAGTTCAACCCAGCTAGAGCAGAGCTCTTCATATTCACAAAGTCCTTCCATGGTGGAGTACAAAATTATTATTCTGCCAGTTTTTCAGGCCATAATCAGTATGTCAACTTCAAACCATGTCCTCCTGACCAAGGTCTTGCAGAGCCTTCCTGCGAACACCACTACTCTTTCCTCCTTCCCTCACACAAATGAGTCTGTTCAAAATTCCAATCTGAGCTATACTGAACTCTGTGGCAAAGGATCTTTTCCCTGCCAAATGCTGGATCCATCTGGCTGACGCAGTCCCAAAGAGAAACCACATGAACCTCCTGTGCTTTTCATCCAGCTCTCCCTGTTCTCCACTGTCTGCTTGTCATCTTTGAGGTTTTCAGCATCTCTCCACACTCCTCTTGCAACACTCCCAAAATGTAACCTGACTGGTTAGCTCAGCTATCAGGCACAGATCTGCATGGCATTGGCTGACATTTTTCTCAATGCCCCTTGGCGTTGTCTCTACCTGCTGCTGTGTTTCAGATCACAACCTCTCAAAGCCACATTTGTCCTTTCATTGTGAGCTGGCACAACAGCTGCTGAGGCACAGCCACTCTGGAGCAAGCTGTTGCTGCAATAGCTCAGACCAGGAGGACTCTTTGTCTGATTAAATCTGAATGGGGATTAGTAGCAGAGGAGGAAAGGGCTGTAACTTTAATTCATGAACATTATCCTCTTTCCCTCCCTCACCCATTCAGCATTAAAGTGGATGCAAGGACACTGAGCAACATTTTTATGAGAGCTACATGCACCCCTCTGCTTCCCTGTGTGTTTATTCCAGCTGCAGTGAGCAGAGATGAAAAAGAGCCAGCCCTGTCGGGGCAAGAAGCCAGCTCCTGGAAACAGTTTGTCCCTGTGGAGCATGTTTAGAGAGCACAGCCTGGGGATGGCTACCCCAAAAGTAGCCAAGTGCCTCCCACTGCAATGCAGCCACGTGTACCTGGAACAAGAGAGCTGTGATCTCTTCCTCCCCTGGCCCTTGGGCATTCACACTGGAAAGCCTTGCTGATGAGAACTACACTGTGTGTGCCTTTAGGCCTCCACAGCCTGAAGATGGTGAACAAAAGACTCACTTAGTGGCATGAGGTGACATGACCTGTCACTTGGGTGATCATCATCCTGTGGTAACCAGTGACAGGACACAAAGGAATGGCTTTAAGTTGTATTAGGAGGGTTTAGGTTGGATATTGGGAAAAGGTTCTTCACACACAGGGTGGTTGGGCAGTGGAACAGGCTCCCCAGGGAAGTGGCCACAACACCAAGCCTGCCTGAGTTCAAGAAGCATTTGGACAATGCTCCCAGGCAGGTGGTGTGACTCTTAGAGATGTGCTGTGCAGGAACAAGAGCTGGTCTTGATGATCCGTGTGGGTCCTTGTGGGTCTCAACTCAGCTTATTCTGTGAATCTATGTTTTATCAGCACTATGTCTCATATAGGGTGTAATTTTTTTTTCTCTCTGAACTGAAATCAAACCAGCTGTGCTAGGGGGAGCTTTTTCTATGGAGCTTTTTTACTTTTCCAGATCTAAGTGTGAAAAATCTGGAGGTAGGTCGTCCAGGCTGAAAATTTCTTCAGAGAGCCCAAAAACACTTCCCAAACATTGCTGCCACTGCCAGCATGGCTGCAGCATCCTCCAGCAGTGTAATGCAAAGCCCATGTGTGCTAGGGCTCTAGTCAGCCCCCAGGCCCCCTTGTGCCTCTCCAGCACAGTGCCAGGGATCTGCATCCTGGCAGGTGCTCCTGGGACAGGGGCAGCCGTGGTGGCTGGAGCCAGGGGCCATGGCTCCTACCTCCCCCGTGGCCCTGACCTCATTTCTTGTGCACCCGCCCGCGCTGAGCCAGTGAGACTCATCCGAGAGCCCCAACCGGGCAGCTGGCAGGGATTTTTGCATCATTTAATTCTCAATCCTCCCAAGAGCCTGGTGAGGGATTGTGTTCACTGAAATGAAGGACAGGCCTGAGGGGCAGGGCCAGGCACTAGGAGCTGGAAGGACCCATTTTGAGAGCAGTTTGTTCCCGAATGTCCCTTTGGGTGAGAAAAGCTAAGGCAGAAATAGCAGCCGGTGTGGGCATTTCTCTGTCCAGCAAACCAGCTGGAGCCAGCAGCTTCCGTCGTGCCTACAGGCAGCACACTGAAACCTTGGGGAGGGTCCCAGTCCAGGAGAGGGTCCCAGCCCAGTGCAGCAGAGGTGACAGGTCATGAGCAGCTGTCATTTGGGGCAGGGATCTCTGCCCTCTCTGCTATGTGCTGCCCCCCAAGTGCAGCAATGCCCACACTGTGGTGCTGGGTGTGTTTGCACATCTGAGCGCACTGAGCAGTTGTCTGCACATAGGTGCTCAGACAGGATTTTTCTGGATGCTCACAGGCACTCTGTAAGTCCAGCAGCTTGCTGATGCTGCCCAGCCCACCCTGATAATGCTGGCAGCCCCTCCTCCAGACCATAAAATCACAGAATGGATCGAGTCAAAAGGGACCTGAGAGATCATCTCATTCCAATACCCATACCATGGTCAGGAACAACTTCCACTAGACCAAGTTACTCAGATCTGACCCATGGCTCTATGGGCTCCTTCTGACCTGGTTTTGTCTATAAATGTAGATGCAGGTGAGCTTGAGATGTGCAGAAGGGAAGACCAACTGCTCAGAGAGGCATATATTTCTGCCATAGATTTCTACAGAAGCTAGGGGCAGCTCCTATCAAAAAAAAAAAAAAGTATTTTAAGATGCAGCACCTAGAAAGTGGGGCCCTCCAAAGACAGGAGGGGTTGGATGTGTTCAGCTCTTGGCCTTAGGAAGTCAAGGCTCAGATGATGATGAAAACAAGGCATAAACAAATCTGGCATGAGATTTGACTGTAAACCCAAAGGAAATGTAAACGGGTCTCTAAGAAGGTCTATCCCATCAACGGAATTCTCATGTGTCCCCGTTACAGATGAGCAAATAAAATGTGAAAAGATGCACATCAAAATAGAGTCAGTCCAGCAATTCAGGCACAAACAAGAGCTTTGGCTGCTCCAGAGACATACATAAACCCCAAAACTGAGCCAGGCACTATCAGGGAGATCCCCTGAATAATCTCATGTCAGGAACTTCAGTTTTTCTTGTTCTTACAAAAATGCACATGCAGGGCAAGCACAGACAGAGGGGAGAAAGGGGAACGTGCCATGCCTCCTCTCAGCTGTATCATTGAACATATTCACAGGGAATTTCAGGCACAAACCAGCCTCCAACCTGCCATATTCAGAGGGAAGCAATAGGATATGGAAATATAGTGGACACCAAGAGATAAGAACTGGGAGCAAGACAATGGAGTCCCCACAGCATCCAGACTTTGTAGGAAGTCTCTCCATCCCTTTACTGTAGGTGCATGGGCACATCAGGGTGAGAAGTCCATAAACACTCTAAATACATTGTAATACTCTCACCTTGGACTTGTTATCACAAACTTCGGGGTGTTCCCACTCTCCCACGAGGGCAGAGAACCCATCATTCCCTTTTTCTGTGCTGGCTAATTTCCCCCATGTTTACATTGTTCCTTCTTGCTCAGAAAACCCCTGAAAGAAGGTTCTGATAGCAACCGTGTACCTGGGGTGGCCTCACTCCAAACCCTCTCTAATCTCGGAGCTGAAGGACTGTTGCCCATCAGCATATCCCTTGTCCCCACATGCCCTCATAGAGAGAATGTACAGGAGAGCCAGGACAGCCAAAATGCACTCCCTGTGTGCCCAAGGATGGAGCTGCCCCACGCAGCAGAACTTGTCCCTCCTGTAATTCTGACCCCTTGCAGGGTGAGGGCAGCACCCCATGGGGGACATACACTCCAGATTTGGGGGGCAGGGGGTGGTCATGGCCGGACTCAGGTTCCCTTCATAAAGGTGCTGCTGAAAATAAGCTGGGTTGGGCTGCCACCTTGTGCCAATAGGCAGCATCCACTGACCAAACTTAGCAATGGGACGTTTCCATATGGAGGTCCAAAGATTTTCCATCACCCGACATTTTCAGTGACCTAAATGGGGATATATCCTCAGTGTATATGCTGGAATATCTCCGTTTCCAGATGAAGCCTCTAGAGCTCAGCAGCTCCCTGAAGACCAGGCAAGGGACATTGTTGTCCCTCCATGAAGTCATCTTCACCCACACCTCGGGGTTCAAAATTTCCGTATCCGTGTAGATCTTGGCCCCGTTGGCCAGCAGCTGAATCCTCGGGAAAACGCCTGGGAGCTGGAAGAGAGGGTGCAGCACCCCAGGGTGCTGGCACTGTGCGGGCCACAGGATTCCTGCGAGTGCTCCGAGTCACAGAATTCAGCAAAAAGGCTCTGCCCCAAATGCCGAGCATGGCCAAAATTCCTAAACGTAGGTGCAGGCAATGAACTCGGCTGCCGGTGCAATCTGCAGTGCTGAGAGGCATTGCTGGGTGGCCCCGGGCTTTGCCACCTCACCAAGGTGACGCCAAGGAGAACTTTGCCTTCCGCTATCAGCCCCGGTTTGCACACTCGGCACCGGCGAAGGCTGGCGGGGCAGTCGGGGGGCAGCAGAAAGGCTGGGACGTCACTGCCCAGCTCGGGCAGCCCTGGCATGCACCAGACCTGGCACAGCCCACCCCGGCCGGCTCTTAGGAGCCGATGTTATCTGGGTGGGTAAACGGAGTTTATCGGTTCCTTCAGGTTTTCTCTTTTTTTTTTTATTATTTTATTTTCAAGGCAGGCGTGAAAGAAAGGAAACATTTCTGTGGGGAAGTTGTAGGGGGAGAGGCTTAGGCATGAAAAGGGAATGAGGAAGGGCACCATTCACCATTCAGACATCCAGTGGTGGGGCCAAGCACTTCTCTTCCCAGAGCCTGCCCAGATCGCAGGGAACCTCTTCAGAGCACGTCCCTTATGCCACCTTAAATCCACAGCCCCTCCCACAACTCCCCAGCTGCAGGTTAGGGCAGAGGACCATTAAGCGAAGTCGAACTGTCCAGGACAATGGGTGACCCCGAGCGGTGAAGTGGCAGTACTTGGAGCTCTACATTTCCAACAGTGAAAAGTGAGCAGGGATTACTTCCCTGGTGCTGAACAGGCACACGTAGTCCCTAGGTGTTGTTCCAGCCCTGGATATAGGGTGACAGGGACAGGCAGGGACATCCCCAATCTGACATCCTACTCAGAGCAGGGTGTAACCAACACAACGTCATATTTGCTATGGCTTTGTACTTCAAATCCCTGGGTCTGGAGATGCCTGCCCTTGCCTGCACAGAAATTTTTCTTGCTGAACATCCTCAGCCTGCCAAGCTGAAGCAAACAGCCCTCATCCCTCAAAACACAGTCTGCCAACAGCTCCAGGATGGATCTCTTGAGTTTTGCACATAGCCAAGACCCCTGTTTAATTCTGGGAAGTCCCATGTGTGTCTCAGACACAAAACAACAGTGATGTCTGGTGACTGTAGCACTGGCTTAATGACCTGCATCAGGATCCAGAACATCCCTCCTTTGTTCTTTGCTCCCTGAGGCCCACCATAGTCCCTTGGGGGTCATAATGCTGCCCTCCTCTACAAAGCTGTTGGGAGACAGCTGATGGGAGAGGCAACACTGGAACTATGAGTGTGGTGTGGATATGGGAGGAAAAGAGCAGCCCTGCCTGGCCCTCCCACCCAGTGCTTGTTAAAGTGATCTCAGATCCATGGTTCTCACTTCTTCCTTTCCCATCAGGACTCTGAATTCTATCAGACACACCCAGTTTGGGATGAGGCTTTGGTGGGTACTGGGACTCAGTCAGTGTACTTTAGTGACTTCAGCTCTGTTGTGATCCCAAGCCCTGCTTGGAACTGTAGCAGAAGGGATTCCCACAGTGCCGAAAGAGAATGCCCACCTCTACCCCTAGGAGCAGTAGGACTCCTCCAGCAGGAAACTCTCTAAGTTTGATTTCTATCTTCAGTTTTACAGCCATTTCCGTCAAACAGGTAAACCAAGCACATCATGGAAACAGGTTCCAGCAGGGGAAAGGTCCTGCAGCACTGGTTCACGCTCCTCTGGGAACATTCCCTGGCTCCAACACAGAACCATGGGGCACTACACTGCATCCTCTCCTTGTGACAGTTTCGGGAAAAGAGGGACAGGCTTTGGTCTCTGTCTCCTCTTGTTGCAAAACACAGGGAGGACAAGAAGCATGAAAACTCCCAGAGGCAGTGCTGCAGGAGATACAGTCTGTGCTGCATGCCTGGACTGGGGCTGTGAGAGATACAAAACCCCAAGATTTTCTGTGGTAACACACCATTAAGAATGGAAGTGACACCTATGCTCCTCTAGTACACCTGCCCCTTGGGCTTTCTCCGGCTCCTCTGCCAGCTGGGATGAGGCCATGAGTCACCACACAGTGCCTGGTCCAGCCCTGCCACTGCTCCACACCCCACCCAATCTGGCACCACTTGCCAGGGGCCCCAAAGCAACGTGACAGCTGATTTCCACCAGCTTCCTCCAAGGTCCTTTTAAAATTCCCTACAATCTCTCCCTGGCAGGACTCCAGGTCTTTCCAGGCTCGCTTCTGCACATGGGTCCTTTATTGCTTTACCTACCTATGGACTTGGACCAGACGTGCATAGTATGGCACAGCCTGCTGGCACGGGGAGCCTACAGGTGATGCACAGGTAGCATCACCCCTATAGAGGCACATCCTGCCCCATCAGTGCTGGGAGATGATCCCTGTACTTCTCAAAGGCGCTTTTGCGATTGTGAAACCTGCCCACACTAAGAAAACGAGTGTGTGCATGGGGATGCCACTCTTCCATGATGAAAACCATTAAATTAAATTAAAACTTGGGCAGGAGCCTTGCTTGTGTCAGCTCCTCAGCATCCTGGAGCTTGGCACCTGATGGCCTTTCTGGGTGGGAGCAGCCAGCCTGGCAAACAGGCTGAACAGCCCCAGCCCGCTGCCGGCAGGTTGGGGCAGCGCTGGCAGCTCCAGGAAGGAGCTAACCCAGGGATGAACTCACCACCACTCAGTCACCTCACCAGGGCACCCTTCAAAGGGAAGCCCTGCAGGCAGAAAGGCTCAGGACGGAAGGACGTCATTCCAACCTGTGCTGCTTGGAACACCTCATCTTCCTGGGGAAACACCCTTCTCCTGGCCCTCCCGGCAGGCGAGTCTCTGGAAAGTGGCCAGCAGTGGTGCAGAGCCATGCCTAATGTGCTTAAACCCCTCGTTTGCCTTCACCAACCCTTGTACAGCCATTTTCAAGCCCCCAGGGTGTGTAAGGAATAGATGAAGCCTGTTCCTGGCAAGGCATAGGGTGGGCCCCTCTGCAAAGAAGTAGAATAGCTTGTGCAGTAAGTCTGCCCCATCCCCAACCCTCCCAAGCCTCTGGAAGTTTTTCCAGATGCTCTCCAAACCACCACACAGCTTGTGTTACTGTGCCCATCAAATGGCCATGGTTGAGGTTCTGCCCTGTGGGAAGAGCAATGGGAGCAGCCTCACCCCATCAGACTGCTAAAAGGGGCTTTTATGTCCTGCTCCTTAATCCTGCTTCTGGAGTGAGAACATGTTTCAAAAATCAGGGGAGGTTGCTAAGGGACAGTGTGCTCAGCAGGGACATCGCTCACAAACTCTCAGCACTCAAAAGCAGGAGGTAAATAACTTGGGATATTATTAATCCTTCACTGCCCACACAATAAACAGAAATGTATTATTCTTGTCAAGGACAAAGGAGCCCATATTTCCCCCTAGCCAAGGAGCTGAACCAGCAAATTTTTTTGATTCAGCTCCACAGTGGGTTCAGCTTCAACTGAAGTTGTTCCAGTTGAGTTCCTGTTCAGGCTAATAAAGGTTCATTAACCATTTTTTAACTGTGAACTAATTTAAGCCAGTTCACACTGGAAAACACGGCCTGTGGAAGCAGCTGTGTGATGGGACTGAGCCTTTTTCAGCCCATCCCTGGTTTCCATGGCCTCTGCTGCCTTCCTGGTTGGACTCCAGAGCTTCTTGCCAGCTCGGCAGAGATGGCATGCAGGGTCAAAAGGCAGAAAAACTAAATTTTGCCCTGGAAGTCTGTAAGAAACCTGCACTGTGAAGGACAAGCAGGCACGTGGGGGAACCGAGCTTTCTGGGCTCTTCCTGGCACCAGCACCTGCACACATGAAGTTTGAGGCAGCGGCTCCTAAGTCATAAGGAACACTGGAGGATCACATGTTCCAGTCATTACACTCAGAAATTAGAATGTTCCGTACATTAAATACCCTTTAGTGGCACACAGGCTGAATCTGGGGACAGCCAGGGGTTACTTAGCAGGAAATCTCCTAGAGCAGCAATCTGAGGCCCCAGGAGGAGATGAGGTCCTGTGCTGGCAGCTGCTCCATGGCCACATAGCTGTCCATAGGACACTGAGCTGCCATTTCTCCCTGCAGGGCAGCACGTGCAGGGCACGGCTGTCAGAGGACTCTCTGTCCTGCTCGCAGCTATTCCCAGGCAGCACCAGCACAGCTTTATCCATGACAGCACCTCCGAAAATAATGCCCCAGGATCAGCAGCAAGGCGAGGGGAGCGCTGGGACTCGGCAGCCCGTGCGCTGCAGGTTCGCATCCAGCCCGCTGCGTGCTAACACTGTCAGAAGACGAGATCTTGGTTATATTTATCATTTGACGATGCTGGTTCCCACTATTTTTAGAGTGGTGTTGCAGCTGCAGCTCTCTGAGGAGCGAGGTGAGTCAGTTGGGACTCTGCTCTTTACCGAACATCACCCAAAATTGATGAAGGCGAGGCATCACTTCCTGTGGTCAGGCTGGTGAGCTGTGGGCTGCTTCCCCGGGGGCCGTGGGTCCTGCCGGCGTCCCCACAGGCGGGTGGCAGTGCCCAGGTGCCCCAGGGCTGCTGGGTGTTTCGGTATCTCTGAGCAGCCATATCCGGGGGGCAGCTGCTCCCTCGGGTCCGGCGCCCACGGCGGGCTCTGGCACAGGCCGGCACCGCTAGATCCCAGCCCCGCAGAGGGAGTGGATGGCAGACCCGGCCTGCGGGGCATCGGCACCTCCTGGGGAGTGGGGAACACCAGGGTGACCCCACTCGGGACATGAGGCACGGGACACCGCGGGGATCTCAGCTAGGGGAGGGCCCATGGGGCCAGGGAGGGCTGTCTCCGGGGCTGGCACACATCGCACCTGTGGGGCTGGGCGAAGGGTGACTGTGGGGTCGGGACACGCTGTGCCCGTGGGTGTGTGCGTGGGTGGGACACGCCGTGGAGCGGGGACACCTGTGGGGTGGGACGCGTTAGGGATGAGACGGCTGCCCGTGGGGTGGGTCATGCCGTG
>WBNO01030180.1:5881-29684 GCA_013400575.1 Peucedramus taeniatus
CTTGGTTTTGTAGCAAAGGGCTCTCAGCATAAGTTACAATGCAGCTAAACTAATTTAAACTAATTAGAACTAATTTGTTTACATGACTTCTGGGCTACAGCTGGCTCATGTCCAACTAGCTCAGAGTGTTTACAAGTGGTACTCTTAGTATTTGACCTACTCATGCAGCAATTCCCAAGCCTTTTTTCTCTCGTTTCATTTCTGAGCTTGGGACCATGTTTTGGGGTTTTTCATGGTTTTTAGGTTTTTTAAGTGATTCTCCTGCTGTTAAATTTGTCAAGACTATATTCTACTTGTGTTCTACAGCCCTGTCTTTAGAGGCTTGAGAGGGATGATACANATACAAATGAGCACTAAATTTTCTGGAAGGATTCACATCTGGAAAGGAGAGGAGCTACCAGCCAAGATGATGCAAGAAAAAGGGAACATAAACTGGCAGTGAATAATTCCAGTCTGGAAATTTGGATAAAGCTCTAGAATACAAAAGAATTAGATACTGGTATTATCTTCCAGTAAGAATGATGAAGGCAAAATGTTTACAAAATTACTAAATCCTTGAAGTACATTATGTAATGTAAATGATAATGGTCTGGACTTCATGATCAGGGAAATCCTTATTTCTTAAGAAAACATTGTGAGAAAATTATTTCTCACAATGAAAATACTAACAAAAAAAATCTAACAAAAATTACAAGAACCTGAATGTCATACTATATATACCAGTATATTTAGCCATATTCAGAGTAATTGAATTACTGGTAGTTTTAGACTGTAGCTGTCTTTGAATGGGAACTTAATACCTAATTTATTCAGGTAGCCTTCTAAGTGTATACTGAATTTTTACATTGATACCTAAAATTTCTGTTCTTTTCTTTTGTAAAGTTGTTGGGTTTTTTTCTGTTGGGAATGTACAGTCATTGGTACAACTAGTAGGTGAGATTAATTTGTCCCCCTCGCTTTGATCAGCTGGAACTTACTATTCATACATAAATCCACTGGTGCTAATAGGATTAAGATTTCTGAGTATCTTAAGGTGGAAATGGAACAAACATTTGTAGCGTTGAGCTGTTTCCATTGAAGGATTTGTACAACTGTAATGAAGGACCAGTGAAGCGGTGTGTTTGAAAGGAAGAATCTGATTTGATGCTGCATTTGAAGGTGGACACTTAAAAAACAAATGCACTTGCTTTGAATGTTCCTTTTCTTTTCAAGGAAATGGTTTTGATTTGTAGTCAAATCCTAGCTGCTCTAGGAGTTTTTTTTGTTTTTTTTTTTGAGATAACAGAATGGCATTGGACTATGTGATTCACAAAAAAAACCCCATAGTTAAGACCCTCTTTTGGAAAACTTGCTTTCTAAATGCATATTGTATCACTTAGTCTCTTTACAGAAACTGTTTCTGTTGCTGAAGTGCATTTCCTTGTTTCAAAGTAACTAGCTTGACTGTTTCATTTCTACTCTAAAATAGTTTTGCTCTGTTTTCACGTCTACTCAGATGGGACTTTAGTTCGTGAATGCTTTGGGAATGACCATGTTTGATGAATCTTAGAAAAGAGTGTGGAAAGAATGAAGGGAGCTGAGTATTTTTGTGTTCTGTTTCTGTATATCTTAGATGTGCCATCCCATTTCTGTACAAGTTTAAAGAAAAATTGAGGCATCAACAGGTGAGTTTGCCTGGACCAAAAATCATGTAGCAAATTATTTAATTGTTAAAAAAAAGGAACCATATATTTTCTAGCCCAATTTGGAGTCCCATGCTTTTGCCATGGTTTCTGTCCATATGCTTGGAGCTGAAGAATGGATTGATTATGATAGAGAAACCTGTGTTATACGAAAATCAGGGACCACAGAGTTCAACCTACACCTTGAACTGCAGCCTTATAAACAATGGTAATGGACATGGTGATAAATCTTTCCTTCTTTATGTAACAAGATCAGCAATCCTTAGCTGAGGGGAAAATGCTTTGTGAATTCTCCTATCCCAAGAACTCACTAAACAGAGTGAATAGCATCATGATGCTTGGCTGTATCATTATTCTTTTCTAGGTGTTAATATAATGAAAAGTTTAGAACCACTTGTAGTCACCAGTATGCAATTTAGGTCACAGTCAAAAAAGAATGAAAACTTGCAGAGTACTAACTGATTCTGTTGTGCTCTCTTCCACTTATGTTTTTTGATTTATTGGAAATCATTTGGAAATACTTTGGAAGAAAATCTTTTAAGTTTGGCAGTAACAGGAAGTTAAGTGTTTACAGTTCTTGAAGTTTACAAAATTTGTGTGAAATCAGACAGAAGTTCTGCATTTGTAAAATTTAGATTTGAACAAGCAGATTCAATTGTATCAGTGAAGTAAGGCTGCAAATAAATATATGTAGGTGAGACTTTGATTATATTACTTGAATATTCTAAGTTGCTGCTGGTTATACCACCTTTTTTTCATGACTTGCTAAACTGAAACAGCATTTCATGATCCCTGTTCTGTTGAATCTGGGATTTCATAAGCTACCTCTGAGTTAAGTTTCTAGTCTGTTCAACTTGCTGACTATCATATGTCACTTCCTGTAGTATTTCCCTATCAATATAAGTTTCTTAAGATTGTGAGTGCTGTGCAATTCCTTAGCTTAATTTCTTACAAGAAAGAAACATGGTTGTACCAAGTTCTGAAACTTTTCTGCCAGTCATCTGCATCTGAAGGAGAAGCACAGTTTGCCATGGCAGACTTCATGAAGGCTGTCTTGGCCAAATGTGGCATAAGCTTTAATTAGTTCTTCCCAGCCATGTTGTGTCTGAATAGAATCAGTCATAACTTTACTTTATAGCATTGGCCAGCATCCACGTACCTCTGAATTAGGAATGGGCTGTTGTGTGTTTTATGTAGTGTATCTGTAACCTGATAAATAACAGTTATCCATAAACTGAAAGTTAGGGCCTAAAGGCTGAAGTTCAAGTTGTTATGAGAAACAGAGAAAGTTTGTGCGTCATATCTAGAGCTTCTGATGATAATGCCTTAATACTTTCCATCCCTGGCAAAATAGGTGGACTATGGAGTGTGCTAGGATTCTCAGATTATGGGTTTAAACACTGGTTGGTGTAAACTGTCCTGGCAATTCTGAGACACCAATATGAGAGGGAAAACCTTGCAATATAAGACTACTTCTGTTATCGGGAGGCACACTCAAAAAAACCCAGAAGAATTGTCTGCTTTCCTAACCTGAAGGCAGTTTTGCAGAGCTGAAGTATGATTTTTAAATTCTTACATATATACTCTCTAAAACCTAAAAAATCCTTTTTAGTCTGTGATAAAATTGAGTTTATGTAAACCTTCCTGACCCAAAGTATGCACACAATAATTTTCTTTTTTCTGGGTAATCTTTTATATACAGTCGTATAAATAGGTACGTTTTTGTTTGTTTGGCTTTTTGGCATTAAATTTTTCAACAGTTGTTATAATGACAAAGATTCCATTCTCCTCTACAACTGTGGAAGTAACTATTATTATTTTTCATTGATAGCAAAGGATAGTTTATAAGGTAAACTGCCTTGACTTGCCTACCTTTCTCTCCTGTGTACTGTTAGTTGCAAAAATTAAGGGCTTCAGGTTCTCATAGTCTTGAAAATGCTTCCCAGCATATAGATTGATGAGTTTTTGGGGATTTGTAAGGTGAAGATTGAGAGATGTGTTGACTGTTGCAGTGTGGAAGTACCACAGCTGACTTTCAGGAGGAGCAGGTGACTTAAAACTGTAGATTCTCCAGCAGTGACTTTCCTCATGTCCAAAAGCTTCAAGAATCATTGATAAAACCTCATCATTGTCATTATTGTCAGTGCAGTCCATGATTCACATGTGGTTTATTTGTCATGCAAAGTAGAATTCAAAATCATTGAATCATAGAATATACTGAGTTGAAAGGGAGTGCAAGGGTCATTGAATCCAGATTCTGGCCGTGCAAAGCCATCCCCATGTGTCTGAGAGCATTGTCCAAACACTTCTTGAGCTCTGTCAGGCTGGTGCTGTGACCACTGCCCTGAGGAGTTGTTCCAGTGCCCAGCCATCCACTGGGAAAGAACTTTTTCCTGATACCCAACCTAAATCTCCCCTGACACCTAAACCTCCAGACTATTTCCATGGTCCCACTTGTCACCAGAGAGATCAGTGCCTGCCTCTCCACTTCCCCTTGTGGGGAATTTGTAGACTGCCATGAAGTCTCATCCAGGCTGAACAAACCAAGTGAGTAATTGCTTGAGGAACATTCTAGTGGAATCAGCAGTCGGTCCACAAAGACTGAGATGAAGGACAGACTTCCATAGAAATTGCTGCAATGACTGCAGGAATTTGCAGAGGCAAAGGAGAAAACCAGTATTATGGAGTTTGAAAGTTCAGCTGTTACTTGTTCAGTCCTCAGTAATCTGATGAAGCAAAATGTAAAATCAGCAGTCTGATTACTGATCAGTAATCATCTGACCAGCTGGTTACTGCTCTACAGTTTCTTATATATTGTGCAGAGTATTGCTGAACAGTGTTAAAAATTTGTAAAATATTCAGTTGTGTCCAAAGTTAATAGAACATGGAAATGTATGTCAGTAGCTGTACAGGTAATGCAAAGCAGTAGTCCAGTAGTTAACAGTGTAATTCTTTGCATCCAGAAACCCTGCAGCCAACATTTAAAACTGAATCTTGAATTGTTGAGTAGTTGGATTAAAAAAACCCAAAAAACCAACACAACTACACCCAAAAACTACCCCCAAACCCAAAACAAATGGACAAAGCCAAAGCAAAATTGTACAACCACATAACTATCATATACTTCAGTTTTGCAAGGGTCAGTGTTTGTTTAGCTTTCTGAGGTAGAACTCCAACTGAAGCCAGCAGGAAGTGTGTAAAATAAGCGTCAGGGGATAATGCATAGTTCCTGTCTTGACTACTTGATAGATACAGGCTTTTCTTACTTTTTATAATGTTGTCATAAAGAATTATCTGAATTTACTCATTTGAACTTTATCTGATGGCTTTACCAATAACCAGAGAAGGAACCAATGCTGTGATTTATAGGATAGGCTTTTAATAAAACATATTTCCTGGGGATCATCTCCAGAAGATGGAAGAATTTAATGTTTTGTTAATCTCTAGATAATTGTCACATGATAGGCGTAGAATAAAGCTTTACTATTTGTTGATCAGTGTTAAATCAGAGGAGACAATTTCCCTCTTAAAAGACTTTCTTCATGAAGTGAGATACTGAATTCCATTGGTGTTTTGGTGGGAAATTTATATCAATTAGATGAGAAAAAAATTAAAGGATTTATCATCTGTTTCATACAGGTTTGACAAGACAAGATTTTAGTTACACAGAAATGCTATGATAAACCATTTGTCATCTCAGAAGAAATTTTACACTCAGATCTTGGCTGTTTATGATTTTTAGAAATTCTCTTTAAGTGTTCAGAGGAGGAAGAGGATGGTGATGATTCAGTAATATTACCCTGAAAGTTTAAAATGCTTGGTATGTCCAGCCAGAATTACTGGAGTAGTTTCACTCATGTGCAGTTATAAATTGCATGTATAACAGCTGATATGAATCATGGGACAATGTAATTTTTAATTAGTAACTTAATTTGTAATTCATAAAATTAAATACATTCTGAGGAATGCTTCTTTTTGAAAGGCACTTTATTACACCTGGGTCAATATCATGCATCAAACACTTTGATGAGAATTTTCATCCTCACCAGTGTTTCTGGTATTCAATTTTTGCATTTGTTTCACCGTCCTTTCTGTGTTCTTACGAAATCCTGAGGTTTCATGCATGTTGCAGAAATCTTTGCCTTTTTCTGCAGTATTTATTATAGTTGATTTTGTTGTTTTCCAGTATAACCAATGTGCTGTTAAAGTGAGCATTTTTATTTCCTAAACCATTGGTGATAGATTTTCATCAAATTACAGCTTACTGTGGGAAAGCATGTTAGTGGATTTATTTCCCCAATTTATTTTTTAGTTACCTTTTTTTTTTGTCAAGTACTGATACAATCACCAACCAAATATATACTCAGATTTATCAAAGTCCCAGTTTTAGATGGAATAAATAGGGATATTGTAAATTAAAATAGTAGTTTAGCTTTCCTTCTAGGATTAGACATTTATCCTCTCATCTTTGTATTTAGCTTTTGTTGTGATTTGTTCTTCTCACTGTGGGGTTTTCTATATGTGGCTTCACTGTCTAGATCAAGTTTACATTGTTGCTTCCCTGTGTAGAGCAAAGGAAGCAAAGGAGCCTGGTTGTCTCTGTATTATGGACAGTAATTGTGATATTTTAATTTGATATCAAGGAAATTGTGAGAAAATCCCATGTGCATTTAGACTCTTCTTTAGAGAGCAGGTGTTTTCCTGGATAGTGTGTATTGCAGATTTTTTGCTTGTCTCCTTGCATTGAATCTTACTGTAAAAATCATTTGCCATTTGCAGACTTTCTGAATCAGAGGTGTAGAAGGTACATGAGAATACTTCCACTCAGTCTTATGCAGATGTTTTGAAGAGCTGCGATGTGCTCTTCAGGCATGAGGAAAGGAAGATAGCTGCTGGAGGGTATTACACTGTACATGTGTAGAGACCCTTTTAATTGAGTCACATGGACCTATGCATGTGTTTGTGCTGTCATGGTAGGAACTTCTGGAAAGAAGTTCCTTGGTTTCCCTCTGTACTTCATCAGAAAAGAAGTTCAGCTGAAAAAAGTTTTGACCATACGTGATTTGTTGTTCTCTACACTTGGGAGTTGATTCTCATGCTGTTTTAACTGACAGGGGATTTCAACACTATTGTGAGAAGAACACTGAAATGATGCTATTCCTCCTATTATTAATTTCTGAAGCTAAATAAATCTTCCATCACTATCTCCTTGTACTGTTTCTATTTCTGAAATCAATGGTGAAAACCCCCAAACCTGTCATCTATGGTAGTGAATGCAAGGCAGTTTGAGGCTCTTAATTAGGTGTGTGAGAAACAATAGCTCACTTTGAAAATTTAAAAGGTTTATTAAACCTTGGCAACAAATACAACAAAAGGACTACATAAGAAAAAAGTTACAGCACTGGGAACTGCCTCGTGCATACCGCATGGCCGGTTCCATTTCAAGATGAATATTCAGTCCTTTTATACCCCTGGGGGTTGCATCAGCCAACCCTGGCCCCTCCCAAAGCCTGTCAGTCAGCTCTTCCCTGCGTTCATCCGTGGAGATCGCTCTCCTGCAGCTTCATTGGAGGTCAGGTGTCACCATGCTGCGCCCCTTCCTTCCCAGCTGCCCATGGAAGGGGCTCATGTGCACACCTTCTTTTTACCTGTCCTAGACAACCCAGGCTGTCCGATTGTAACAACACAGAGAGAGGGAAAGGGAACCATGGGGACAGCAAAGGGCATTTAAACTATAATAACATAACTATACATCGCTAAAGCTTTTCTTAATATTCACACCATAGTCATCCCTTAATTGCAAGAGCCAATCATCTTATTATCTGTCTATAACAGGTGCAGGTTTAGAAGATGTAAAATATTCTCTTAGCAGTATTTGGTACTGTCTTTCACAGCTTTCCTAAGAAACAGTCATTTAGTTGTAGAGAGGTTCTTTATTCAAGATGCTGTTCACACTCTATTTCTGCTGTGATGTTATTTTGACTGCTTAAAATATTACCTACTCTAACAGTTTAGACTTCTAGTTTTAGCTTAGGGTTTTTTCCCCCCCCTTAAATCTTCAGAAGATACAAGTCTTCATTTGCAATTTAAGTGAAGTACCTCGCCTTTTGTAGGCTAAGGCATGTAAACTGGTATTCAGGTAATGTTGAGTGAATTGCTTAGTGGGAAGAGTCATAGCACTTTTGGGTCACTACAAAGGAAATGAGACTGTTATTTAAAATTCTTTTTCCTTCAAAGTTACCTTTTGCACATTACTAAATAATGTGTAAAATGTGTAAAACCCAAGGTGGTAGTATGAGCTTGAATTCTCCAATAGTCAGTGCGCAGATACAGTGGGTCACATATTCCAGTTAAAATGCTGCTTTGGAATGTTACTGTATGGGTAAAGCCTTTTACTTCTTCATCAAAAATTGTTCTGTACTGGAAGGAAGAGAATGTCTGAAACTCTGAACATTCACACTTGCAAGTACACGATAGTGATTTCATTTATTCCAGCTGTATTTGTTTAGTTTAGTGGGACAAGAAGAAGACTTCATGTTTCCTGACAGTAAAATACAGATGAAAGGTAAGTTACTGAAGCCAGGAAGTCATGCTATGAAATAATCTTTTAGTAGATACCTGGCACTTACAAAATGTGATGATTACAAAACACAAAGACAGTTTTCTGTCTTAACAGAATTATGTATTTAAAAAAATCCTATATAATCCTAGAATGTTTAAGCTTGGAAAGAACCTCTGGAGGCCATCTAGTCCAATGCCTCTAAGAGCAGTGTCAACTACAGCAGATTGCTCAGGGCTGTGTCCTGTCAGGTATTGAGTAACTCCAATGAGAGAGTTTTCGCAAACCATCATATGCCAGTGTTTGATTACCCTTAAGTCAAACAGATTTTCCCCTAAATGGATTTTCTTCTGCTTCCCCTTCCACCATGACATTTCAAGGATTGCTGAGAATAATCTCACACTGACGTTGGCCAACTCACTCAGCACTCACAGATGCACCTGATCAGGTCCCATGGACTTATTTGTGCATATCCAGCTTGCCTAAATGTTCCCTAGCATGATCCTCATGATCATGACCATGATTACCCAAGGGTAATCTTCACTGCTTTCAGACTTCTCAGCTGGCCTCAATGCCTGTGTTTCTACAGTATAGTCTTACCAGTTAAAACCAAGACAAATAAACTTAAATTTTACATAATAGCACTGGTGCTAACTCCCAGAATACCAGGAAAGAAAAACATCTCCAGGTAAAGAAGAATTGACTATCACTTGGCTATTGACCAAATTTCACACCAACATTAAACTTGTCAACTGTAAAACTGTTTCTCACTTTCTAATGCATTTTGTTGACAAATACAGGAGTCCTAAGAAAAATGCAGGAGCTGCTTTAAGCAGTGTCATTAATGACAAGGATTCAATGGCCTTCATCTGACAGTTTCAAAAGGACTGAACATCAAAGAACAAACTGGAATATGAAAACTATTAAGAACAGCCTCTCAAAGGATACATAGTGGCCAAAACTCCATTGCTCTTCCAA
Source organism: Peucedramus taeniatus (assembly GCA_013400575.1). Classification (NCBI taxonomy): domain Eukaryota; kingdom Metazoa; phylum Chordata; class Aves; order Passeriformes; family Fringillidae; genus Peucedramus; species Peucedramus taeniatus. Next base: position 15,101 of record WBNO01030180.1, read on the forward strand.
AAGGCAGTGAATGACCTTGTGCTTATACCAACTCCTACCTTCAGCATCTGAAAAAGTTATTTAAATGCCCATTAAACGAATGAACATGTAATTACAATACTCAGAAAGAAAACTTTAAAATAACTCACAAAGATTCCAAGTTATGGCAGTTTAGCTGCAATTATTTAAGTATGATAAGGATAACTCCAGACTGGTTTTCTTAAAACAGACGTAAATTGCATATAATGAGTTCAAGTGGTTTCTAGAACAACTTACTGAGATCTGTGCAAAAGAATAATAAAATTAAACTTACCCCAAATTATTTCTATAAATTAATGATTAGGGGGATAAAGGGAAAGAGAAATAGCCCATCCTTCCCTGCTAAAATCTGACAAAACTTCCCTCTTTTATTCTACTGCTGAAGAGTGCAGAACTTCACAGTATGTTTCTAACTAACAGGGAAGAGAGATACTTCATTACAAAGTGTTTAAAAAAAAACTAACCAAAAAAGACTGGACAGTTAGAAAGTAATCACTTTTCCTCTGTGTACTGCTTCAGTCTACATTTAAAATTTCAGCTATAAATAAGCACAATTCCCTAGGTCAACATGTTCAATTAGGAGCAAATCTTTTATGTGTTCTGTATATATTCACTGACAGAAATTACCCACCAGCAAAAGCATCTTTACTAGGTCTACCAAGAAAACACCACAAACATATAAAATCATAGCAAGTGACTCCACAAAACTTCCTAGTAAATTATATGGTGCATTAGTATCATCTCCCTGTCTGAAGTACTGCTGTCCTTTAGGAAATGTAATTTTACAAAACGAAAAAGAAAAAGGCCGAAATAAACTGAGTTATAATCATGAGGGGAAATTAAGTATATAGAGAGAGGGTATCTACTTAGACAAAAAGTGAAATGTAGCTGTGAATTGCAAAATGCTTGTTCTATAGCAAATAAAATAATAAATGGAAAAAATACAGCACAGTCACCACATGAAAAACAGTACTTGCTTATTAATAATGTATCTTACCAATCTTAGAATCAAAAGTTTAGCAGGAGAAAAATCAGAGGTCAATTTGTTTCCTCTTAAGTTTTTGCTGAAATCACAGAGAAGCATTATGATGTCTCTTGCTTAACATTATAACATACAGTACTCTAAAGTTTCTTTAAAGCATTATTTTTAAAATGCAAAATTCGTTCATCTCTGCTTTCTAGAAAGCATCAGGGTACTTTAAAACTGTTTTAAAAGCAGCAGTCCTTGCTAATTTACCACCCATGTTTTAGAATATGTTTCCAAGAGGCATAAAAGGATGCATGTACACTGCATACATTCAAACAAGTTTAAAAATTTCTTTATCTTCCAATCAAAGTATCTTACTCTAAAAACATTAATTACTAAAAGTCATCCTTTTTTGTCAACAAAACAAGGTGAATTATTGTTGTGGGTTCAGGGTGGGCCTGGATTTTTTTTTTTTTTTTTTTTTTTTTTTTTGGTGTGTTGGGGTTTTTTTTTTTTTTTTTTTTTGGCTGGTTGGGGTTTCTGTTGTTTCTTTTTTTTTTCTTTTAATTGAGCATTCTTTGGTGTCCTCCTTGTAAGCCAGTGACAAGCTACGATTTTTTCCTTTAAAACTTCAAATTGAAGTAGCCCCCGCCAATCCCTTGTCACCCTAGTTTCTTGGACAAATTACAACTGAAAGATACTTTTCCTTGACTGTCAAACCAAAATACATTGTCATTGTAAAACTGAACATTTTAAAAAGTAACTTTAAGAATGTCCCTCTGTCCTTCACCTTCTCTGTCTCACCTTCATTGAGACATCATAAACTTCAAGCATGAAATTAATTTTTGTGCTGTATAATAGGGAAGGGAAGGGATTGTGCATGATGATAGCAGTCTGGCAAGACTGTGTAATCCAAAAAACTGTGGGGAACACTGCGGTACCATAGATTAGGATATGCTGGGAGAGGACATGATGCTGTGGGGCTGTGGTGCACACTACAGGACATTTACAATAAATTCAGCATTTCTATGATGCATGTTAAAAATGTATGAAAATTATATTCATGCCTCTGCAAACAAAAGTTTTTCAACCTTGCATTTAAATAGACTGAATTACAAAATTAAACAAATAAATTGAATCACTATGATGTATTTACAAGCACAGATGTTCAGAGTTTTGCACATTATCTTCCTTCTAGCATACAATAATTTTTGATGAAGAGGTAAAAGGCTTACCCATACAGTAATATTCTAAAGTAGCATTTAAACTGGAATTTGTTTTCCCACATTTATTTCAGAAGCAGCAATTTATTGTCTAGATACTTTATCACCTTTTTGCTTTTAAGGCTTTTGCAATAGCATCTATAGGAAATTTTATGTGATATGGTGATTTGTAAAATATATGTCTTTTCATGTGTCTTAATTTTACTAATTAAAATATCCTTTTCATTCCTCTTTTTTTTCCTTGGGAACTCATTAAGTATTCACTAAGTTACTGGGGTCAGCTTCAGAGAGGTATATTGGGAGAAGTTGTGATGACAGCTTTTTTCCATAGAGGATGAACAATGCTTTGATTAAAAAAAAATACATTTTACAGGTCTTACATATGCAGTATGCATTGATATTTCCTTCTACAGAATAAATATGATTATTAGAAATTGGATTTAGATTTATGCCTGATTTCATTGTAGTAGAAGATGCTTTAATTGTAATAGGAAACCATAGTTGTAATGTGGTACTGATAACTCAAAAGAAAGTTGCTAAATGTCATGAACAGTGCTGAAAAAGCAGCATTGCTGTTGAACTCTGGAAATTTACCTTGGGTTTTGTCATCATAGAATAGTTTGGGTTGGAAGGGACCTTAGGAATCATCTTGTTCAAACTGCTGTACTGTGGGCAGGGACACCTTCCACTAGACCAGGTTACTCAGAGACCCATCCAACCTTGTCTTGAACAATTCCAGGGAAGGGACAGCCACAGCTTCTCTGGGCAACCTGTTCCAGTTCCTTACCACCCTCACAGCAAGGAGTTTCTTCCTGACATTAGTTTAAGACTATTCCCCCTTGTCCTGTCACTGCATGTCCTTGTAACAGAGTCCCTCTCCAGCTTTCTTGTAGGCATCCTTAGGGTACTAGAAAGTGCTATCATTTTCCCAGAGCCTTCTCTTCTCCAGGCTGGACAGCCCCAACTCTCTCAAGCCTGTCTTCATAGCAGAGGTTCTCCAGCCCTCTGAGCCTCTTGGTGGCCTCCTCTGGACTTGCTCTGGCAGGTCTATGTCCTTCATATATTGGGGACCCCAGAGTCCCCAATGGATGCGGTGCTCATGGTGGATTGTGACAGTGGAGCAGAGGGGCAGAATCCCCTCCCTCCACTGCAGCCCATGAAGCTCTGAATGCAGCCCAGGACACGTTTGGCTTTCTGGGCTCAGAGCTCACATTGACAGCTCATGCCCAGCTTTTCATCCACCAGGACCTGCAAGTCCTTCCTGTGTGTGTGCTTGGGATTGCCCTGGCACATGTGGGGACCTTGCACTTCGCCTTGTTGAAACTCACGAGGTTTGTAAGAGCCACCTCTTGCAAGCCAAGTTGTACTTCATTGGAGTTTAATAGTTGATAAAAACTCAGCTTCATAAGAGTGATGGCATTTCCAGTTCTTTTTGCATCTAGTTGTGAAATTCCGGCTGATTTTTAAGGACTTTGATTTTTCCAAGATGAACTGAGGTCTAGTAAAGGCATTTCTAAGAACCAGTACCTTAAGAGTGGGTTGGTTGATTTGTTTGGGGTTTTGTTGTTTTGTTTTTTTTGTTTGTTTGTTTGTTTGTTTATACTAACTTGGAATGCGATTTTCAGCATCAATTATTTGAACTACTGTCAAATTTTGTGTGCCAATTAGCAATAATTCCCTTGGGAGATGGTACTGGCTTGCAAAGTCATGCTGGAAGACTGCATTAAATTGAGGGAAATCAGACAGTCATGTCAGCCACGTAATTTCTGTCACAGTTACAAAGACTATGACTGTTGCTTTGAAACCCGCAAAAAAGTTTCAGGTGGGTCAGATCAAATGTAAAAGTTACTTACGGAGAATTGAGCAGTTCGCTAAAATATTTTACTCCTTCAAGGCTTGCAAAGCAAACATTTTGTTTGTGAATCTGTATGCTGAGTGTGAATAATGGTTAATTCAGCAGTTGAAAGGCATTGTATTTAGTAATTTAAGAGAAGAGTTGCTGCAAAAGGAGAAATCTAAATTACAGCTACTCTGATTAGGCAAATAGAAAAGTTAGATACTTGGATGGGTTTCTCTTTCAACTTGTTCATCTGGTTGCAGAAAACTTGTTTAACCAAAGTCCTTCTTATTTGTTAAAGCAAGACTAGGAAGCCTGTGGCTCATATTGAAAAGCACTTACAGCTGAAAGCTGAGTCTTCTACAGTTTCATGGATCCGTGAATTGAGAAGAATAGAAAAGATTTTGTTGCATCCACTAATCATGTAGGAAGAAATGTCTGTCATTATAGATATTTCTAATTTTGTTTAAAAAGCCTCTTCCAATTGGAGATGTTGAGATAATTTCTTTTTGCAAGATACTTTTAAAAAGCCTCTCGTGGTTTTTGTTTGGTTTGGTTTTTTATTGTTATTTACAGTAAAAAGGGATCTTCTAAAAAATATGACTATTTACTATATATGCTAGCTGTCTTCAAGGAGGTAACTTAATTTCTGCATTCCATCAAAGTAATGCATGAATAGAATTAAAAGCCAAAAGTAAAAACTACAACGTGGAATAGCTTTGGAAGTGTTTAGTGTAGAATTAATTCTTTGCATAATTTGATACAATTTCTCAATTACTGATGTCCTTTTAGCTTGGGGTCACCTTTTCTAGCTGTATATACTCTTGGTGTATGGTTATGTGGTTAATTGTAACTTGGTCTAAAGATTGGGGCTAATCTGAATTTGAGGAGATGTTTTTGCTTTGTTACTGTCGCTGCCAAGATTCGAAATGTTACTTTCCTTGGGGCCTTTGTAATCTAAAATTCACTGCTTGCTCTTAAAATGAAAATGGATAAAATGACTACTAGAGTAGGAAATCAAAAATAGAGCATTCTGCAGTCATTGAAAATACTACTTTTGCTAATATAATGTTGCTCTATGGATTGTTTACACTTTGGCTTTGTTAATAGGGAGCCTCAGATTTTGGGAATTTTTTTTTTCCGAAGTCTAATAAAGTATGTTGTCTCAATGGTTGAATTTTTTTTTTTTTTTTTTTATTTTGTTATTGAGCAAATCAAGTACTTCTGTGTCAGCTTTAGTAAATATTACAGCCAAAGAAAATAAAGTGCATAGTCAATTCGAGTCCATGGATTTTTCTTAATTGGGAGGGTTTATCTCCCCCATCCCCCCCTTCAATTTTCTGGACATCATGGTGTCCCTGCTTGAATGGAAGATTGGATAAGATATCCTCCAGAGGCCACTTCCTTTAGCATCTGTGTTTTTTGGGGAAAAATGTGGTGAGAAACAATGTGTAACATCCTGGATGCATAAACGCAGTACTAGTTCTCTATTCCTTCCTTCTCCTTCAAAGGGTAAGGAGTGGGGGAGAACAAAGAGGGGAAAACAAATGTGTGTTCAATGTCTTTGGTATTTGTTGTCATGAACTGTTTATCTCTTTGGTACTGAAAGGCATTGTTCAGTTGCAGAGGTGATGGCAGTTTGCAGTACTGTCAAATTTAAAGTGACTTGTTTTCTGCTGTTCTTTGTGTTGCATACTGAAAGGGAGAGCTTTAGAGAAATATCTGCATGGGCAGACCATTTTCTATGCAGTAATGGGATTAATAGTGGACAGAGATAAATGATAAGCATTTGTAGCAGGAGAAAGACAGGTCAGGGAACAGTAAGTTTGTGTATTGTACCTTCAGTCAGCTAGATCCTGTTTTCTAGTATTCATAAATGTTTTGGGAAGTGTATCTGTCTTCCTTTTAAGTTATTTGTCCTTGTGCTGTCCTCCACATCAGCAGAAGCCAAACTCCATAACAGGATGGGAATCCCAGTTGGAGTTACTGCTTAGATTTATCTCATTTTTCCATCTACCTCCCCTGTCTGTATAGGTGCGCAGCTGTGTCTGCATATCCACCTGTCTGAGCAACTGAGCTGCAGCTTTCTAACTCTGTGACTCAGCCTTATCCTTGGGAATTGTGTAAAATTGATGAAACAGATCTAAAGGAACAGAACAAAACCACACTAGAGTACTGTGCTGATTTTGCATTGGAGTCACCCACGGAAGTGATTTTTTTCTGAGATGAGCTGTTGAGAGCTTCTTCTGTGCCTAGCAAAACCAGTTGCTGGTTAGCTTTAGGAATAAGCATGTTAATAAGCCATTTAAAAGCTAGATCCACCTTTTAAAGTTTTGAAGCTGTTTTGCTTTCCTCCTAATCCTATCTCACAGCAGGAAATGAGTAAATATATTCTAGTGAGTCCACTGGTGTTTGGCCAGTGCTAGACCCAACACATGTACAAAGACATTAAATTTTAAAACATCCATTTTGGATGTGGGAATAAAGTCAGCAAAAGATAACTTGTTTGGCTGGTAATCACATTAATTTCATGAATTGTTCAGAAAGCTCTTTGGCCTTGTCTCTTCCAGCCTTGTACTTTGTGGAATTTTTGTGAAATGAGGAGGTAGCCATGACAGACTGGCCATGTTCTGTGTTTTTCCAAAAAGTCTGCAAATTAAATGAAATTTTTTGCACCATTCCTCAATTCTCAGCTCTTTGTGTCACAGTGTATGATCTGCTCTGCTCTTTAAGGTGAAAGTAAACTACTAGATTGACAACAGTTCAATACTGAAATGTTGTAGCTAATCTTCTGTTTTCTATGTTCTACACACTTTTAATGTGATTGATAAGTTTGTACCAGAAGTTCTGATAGGAAATGTACAATGTGTAACTTAAAATTGTTCTCGTTTCTTGAAAAAACAAATGTGAAGCTAGTTCGTAGGTATATTGTTTCTGTTCAGCAAAACTATTTAAAATTTTATTACTTCAATCAAATAATTAGAAATAAAGACATTGCTCAATCCTTTATGACAGTAAATATGACAGTCTTTATGACAGTTCTTTAGATACTGTCTATATCTAGACTATATTATATAGACATATCATATGACAGTGTGACATATGATCTGTCTATATGACAGTACTTTAGATTTTAATGCAAATTAACAGGAGGAATTAAAGTGGTTTAGTTGAGCTACATTAAACATTTGAGTTTATATTCTCTTTCAGAATTAGTAGCTTAAATTCAGTTGGTTTTATTTTACTGTAAAATAAAGTTGTATTGAGTGAACTCTAGTCAGGTATAAAGAAAATTTCCAAACTGGTTTCAGTTAGTTAAGTTTGTTAAAGAAAAAAAATCAGATGCATGTTTTAGGGAATTTCTGTCAACAGGAGACTTTCTTCAAAGTAGTGTGCTTCGCTGTACTTGTTTAATACTAACTGGGTCATGGCATTCCTATCCACATAAATAATTACCTTTTGTTTTGCTCTAAATTATGACTTCTACAAGTATGTTTTCACTGTTGACAGCTATTCTGTGTTTCTTTGTATTGCTGCAGTACCCCGTGAAGGTGAACTGAGAATGTTTAAGATGGACAGGCCACACATTAAAAATCCCCAAGTTGTTTTGTGCATAACCAAGATAATTTCATCTAATTGTTCTTGGTTTAATGTTTGTTTATGCTCTGACAGTGGTAAGCTTGAAAACTTTGCAATTTGTAAAGCTTAACCTTGATGGAAACTGTGAGCTTGCCTTAGGCTGTGAGCTTGCCTTAGGCTGTGAGCAGCTTTGCTAACTACTTGGTGCAATTCCGGTGTAGTTTTGGTTTAGATTTGTATCATCTGCAGGGCATCAAGAGTAAGATGTGGAAGGTGGTCAGTAAGGAGAAAGAGACACTATTTCAGAGGAATTTTTTTTTTTTTTTAGAAATACATCCCTCCTTTCAGTAGAATTGGTGAGCTTAAGAAACTTCTGTTGTGTTTTTTGGTGCGGCTGTAGGAGAATCAGCAGCAACAATAGAATAGGGCACTTTCGTAGGTAGCACTGTGAACCCATCCCCAAACCTACAAGGACCAAACACCAAAACCAATCACCAAAATAATATTTTTCCTAGCTGTTAAGAGATTCCAGATTGTTACTGTCTAGCCCAAATTGCTCATGGTAAGCTGGTCTTCATTTGAGCTTAGTTCATTAACAGTTATTCCAACACAACACATCTAGATATTGCATGTACTATGGTTCAGGGTTTATTAATAACTTTTTTTATGTGTTTGATTTTTTTCCCCAGCTGTTCTTCATTTGTTTTCTGTGCTGTCTTTGAGCTCATTGTGCTTCAGAAGTTTAGCTGACCAGAGTGTGTGTGGAATTGGGAAAAAAGACTGTCTTGGCTGACTAGTGATACTGTTTCACAGGCTTGTTTGTAACTTCTTTGTTTATAATAAGGATTGTAACTAAATAGGAGAGGAAGATAATTTTTAGAAAACCATAAAGGAAAGTGTCAGGGAATCCTGACACTAATTGTAGTCACGAAGTCATGGAGCTCTACAGTTTCAGCATTGCTAGGTTGGATGGTGTGTGTTCAAAAGGCTTATGTAAATCTCAGTTTTAGAGCACAAACATTGACTAAAATCAGCTCTCAAACATATGAAAAATTCAATGTCTTGAAGTCTCTATGCAGTTACTGTATTTAATAGACACAGTGTAGTTGGGTTTTTTTGCAAGTAACCTTTGCTCTTGTGGTCAACCTTTCAAAGCAATATGTTTTTACAAGGTTAGTAATCTTAATTAAAACATTAAATTCCATTGAGTATTTAGGAGGATTTTGTCTCGTAAAGGTTAGCATACTTTCCTTTAGAGAGTGTATCTGCCTGTATGCAGATATACTTCAGATGTACTGTATTATAACAATTTATAATACCTTGTGTAGAATAAACCAAACAGAACAAGTTTTCAGTAGGGATTGCTATAAAGTTACAAAAATAATTACATTGGTGTAATGGTGCAAATGTGAACAGTAGGACAATATAACCAAACCTCTTTGTGTTTCTGCACACAGTCACTAAAATCACCGATTAATTTAATAATTTTCTACCTATTGATCATTAGTCACCTCTATATCTGTAAGTCACTCAGCTTAATAATTTTGGAAAGCATCAGCATCAGCAAATTTCAGCTATCATTAGAAGGGCTGGAAGCCTCAAGACAGTTTAGTTTGTGAAAATTGGTTGTTGAATAGAGGAGATTCTTGTGTTCCCATTGAGAAAGAGGCTGCAGCATGTGCTGTCTCTCTTCATCCAGCAGCTGAGACGTGTGGAGTGGATTTGATAGGAGAAAGGGAAACTGGATATGTTACAGAGGGCTGGAGAGTCTTTGCATGGAGGAATTGCTTCATTGTGTTGAGAGCATGAGGGGAAGTAATACAGCAATTCAGAAGAGAAGCATCTTAACTCCCTGCAGGCTGCACAGCATCTCTCTTGTGTGAGAGGGAAGTTAAAGTTGAAAAACAGGCAACAAGATGAATATTAGGACAAACAAAATAACATATCACTGGTCAGTATTAATTCCAATATGAAGAGGAACCGATGTGTTTTTGAAATGCCGCTCACTAAATCTGTTTATATAGAATTTTCTGGTTGTGTTTATTGTGGATTACTAAAGAAATGGTATACTGGTGCATCTGTTTCCTTAGTGTATATGGAAGAAGTTTGGAGGGATTTCAGTTTATTTTCAAAGTCAAAGAAGAGGCAAAAATTGTGTGTCATGAAGACTTGTGTAAAATCAGCTGCTGCCTCAAGAAGTTAATTTCATACCAGTTTTATTTTGTAAAGGTTATGAAGCATCTGAGAGAGTTCAATTGCAGAAATGCAAAATTAAAAATTGGAAGAGACTACTGTATTAAGTAGGTTTTGGTTCAATGTTTAATCACTAGGCTTTTAGTCTGGTTAAGTTACAGCCGAATAAAAGATCAAAAAGTCTTTAAAATAAAAGTAAAAGTCAGTACACAATTGTGCTTAGGAAAGGGCAGCACTACTAACAGCTAACATGAGACATTCCAGAAAGTTGAAAAAAAACCAAGCTGCTACTTCATCCCTAATACCTGTTACAACTATTTTATTAATGAAAATGGGTATTGCAACCTAAAGTATTCTTCATTTGGCAGAGCTGACTTAAATGAACTCTTTGATTTGCTTTTGCTCTTCAATACATTCCTTAGCTATTTTGTTCCAATAAAATGAACTATATCTAGTATCAGCCACTGATACATGCCTGAGCAAGCAAAAGGGCTGTGCTTACTCAAAAGAGCTTTGCTTTCTTCGTTGGAGTAAAACTTGCGTGTGTAAAATGTACTGCAGATGAGAAATAAATGTATGAGCTATTGAAGTAGGTTGGTGCTTTCCCTTCATGTTTTGTTTCTCAGTGATGGTCAGTATCATGACTGCTCCACTTCGCAAGGTTTGCCCAGTCCCACTTCTCAAGCCTGTCCAGGTCCTTCTGTATGAAACCCCTTCCCTCCAGTGTGGCGCTGCATCACACAGCTCAGAGTCGTCAGCAAACTTTCCATGGGTGCACTCAGTCCCACTGTCCCACAGATCAGGGAAGCTGCATGTTACTTACAGCATCTCTTCTCTGTGAATGGCCTGCTCTGATTGGGCATGGTCCGATTGTGTCAACTCCCTGTCTTTCTTTCCCCAGGAAGAGTTTTTACAGGCGCAGAGCGCAACTGATGCTTACCCTGATAGAAATACGTGTGCTCCTGCATTAGAGGGTGTCTTCTGCTGAATCCACAGACAGTCTGCTTATTCTGTCTGCACTTTCACTGCTTGTGCTGGGATTTCTCTTCTCGTGTATTGTGGTGTCACTGCCACTGGTATCACATGGGCAGGAGAGACATCAGTGTCATTGTTTATCAAATAAGATCAGCAGAGCCCAAAGGAATGTGGTAGTAGTTAGAGATTAAGAAGCTGGCTGCTTTAATTTTTTTTCCCTGAGGATTGCTTTATACTGGTAAGCAACTTACAGTTGTACAGTATAGTGCTTTTCACTAAGGTTTTTTTTCTTAAAATGATTGTAGTTTGTGTTGATTTGAGCACCTAGTATAGGAAAACACATTATGCTAATACTGGTTTAGAAGTTGTACTGGGTGATCCTTATCTCAAACTTTTTCATTTTTTGCTTGTTTTGTCAGCATCACTGTTTCTGCTGCCTGATCACTTTATGAATGACGCATGCAGATTTTCCTACTACACACACACATACACATTCCCCTGCTTGCACCCCCCTTTTTCCTTTGCCTCCACTCACATGCTGAAACCACCTCTTTGGCTGTCAAATATACAGTAGCTTCATGTTTTCTTGTGTTGCTATTTTAACCTTAGACAGCTGCATCGGACAGGTGATTAATAAATGTTCACTCTTCATTGCCAATACTGACTTTTTCTGAGATTGAATTAGCTTTAAATGATTTATATTGTAAATATGTTTGCTTGCCCCTCCCCAGATACTAAATTAAAACTAAAAATCTAAAATTAGATTATGTTTTGTCAACTGTATTTCCTTCTTTAGAATGTTTTTTGAAGTATTTTTGAAAGCATTTAGTTCTGGAAACTTACTGTCATTGTATAAAACTAGCTCTGTAATAGAAACCAGAAATCTGCCCTCTTGTGGATAAATCTGTCTGATGTACCTCAGTCACAGTATCTTACCTGAATGAGAACTAAAGGATATTAATTGATTCTCTTTGTGATTCTCATTCCTTAAGCATTGCTTAAGGATAGTATATGGACTGATAGATAGCAGAGATTTGTGTAGTAACAAACAAGAAAATTAGTTTATTGCAAAATGTAGAAGTTTAAAACTGACTGTGAGACAAAGATTCATAAATTTGTGATTCAGGCTTGCTGATCTAGAAGAAAAGAAAATATCCAGTCTTCATCTAAATTATGAATTAGCTAATACATAGTTATACTGGTTTAATTTGCTTATGCAGCTGAAGAAAAATTGAGATAATGATGCTGTGGTTATATCTATATGATGTTACTCAACATATAGGAAACTGAAACTGTTTTTTAAAATACTTTCATGCTAAATAAAGATTTCATAATCTAAGCAAAATAAGACTTTTAAGTACTCTGCTTAATAGAATGTATTTAAAAGAAAAGCATAGATATCTAATATCATCACTTTTCTTTAAAATTTAATTTTAATCCACATTTTTACTTCTTGGAAAATATAAGTTCACTTAGATATAATACATTGTTTTAAATCTGAAGATGTAATAAGTTAAAGAATACCCTGGAGAATGAGAAATGAAACATTTAAATGTACATAGGAAACTGCCCAGTACTGACATTGGTTACTTATCTGTGCTTTTTGTATTATTGCATAAACAATTTTTTCCTTTTGTTTTTTACTCTTCTCATGCATGTGCAGGGCAAAGCTGCAGAAAACCTGGTATTTTTGTTAGAGACACAACAGTTTCTCAGCCAAGAGGAATGTTTCATTAATGCAGAGCTAGTACCTTTATATAATAACCAGTAGTCAGAGTCCTCTCATCATTTAATTGATAGTTAAATGCTGCAATATCTGAAAAAATACAACTGCAATTTGTTTCCATTTCTCATTTTATTTTTACAGGGTAATTTTTTTGTTTTGTTTGCTTGGGTTGTTGTTATTTTTTTCCTTTTATGCTTGTAGTTTCTCTTTGCTGATGTCAATGTCTGTACTCAAATTGTTCCCTGTGGGAAACCAGGACATCCCTCTTGCTGCCTTGGATGGGCTGAGACCCTGGAAGGGGGCTCAGAGAGCTTGGAATGGAGCCAAAGATCGCTCTGCTTTCTAGCTCAAGCCCTGGAAACAGTTACCAACTTTATATGAAGAATTACAAACCAGGGAAAGTAGAATAAAATAGGTAGCTTATTTTTAAGTAGAAAAATAGAGTATTAGGATTCATATAAGAAGTGTACAGGGGGGTCTAGAAGTGTACAGGGGGGTCAAGATGGAGGAATCTGGGCGTGTNTGGGGAATTCCCGGGCTGGGAAACCTGAAGTCCCAGGCAGGAGTTTTCCGAGAGTTCCCAACTTACTTTCATCCTCTCTTCCTCCCTTAATTTTGCAGTAAAGGGCAATATAGATAATTTAAAAAAAAAAAGGGAAAAGGATAACTTACAAAAATAACACTTTACATTTGTACTTATTAACCATAGCCTTAACTTTTTAAAATATTACTTTCCTTGCTGCCATTTCACTGTTTTCCTTTCACTGAGGGATCCTTTGTGTTGCTTCCTTTGTACACTGCAGTTCCTTCCTCCCTAAAATGTCTTCTATGGTATCCATTCTTTCTTATAAGAAACAAGATTACATATATAGAAACAAGTACCTATATACTAAATATACAAGGCCTCATACATTTATATAGACTGGATTTCTTGTGCTCTTTCTGAACTGCTACACTACAGTCTAATGCATTGGTTAAAAGTCTTCCAGTGCAGATCTTTAATTTCCTTAATTCAGCTAATGTAACTAACAGTTTCATTTTTTTCAGTTAAGGGGTAAAAATGCTACACTGTTGTTAACAATTACTGAACAAGCCTGGCAAAGGAAAACTTTTAGATATTGAAAATTATTCTTCTTCTTGACTAATAGTGAGCTGCTACAGTAGTACTTTTAACTCTTACATTTGGGGAATGGAGGTAGGGGAGAAAAACCCCAACAAAACTTGTCTAACAGTCAAGCTATTGTTACATGCTGTACTGATGTTTTGTGTGGAGCAATCTATACCATCTTGAGCTGTCAATCTTTATTCCCCTAACTGTTTGAGATTTTAAAGTCTTAAAATGAGGGAGTTTTCTTATGTTCTCAGTAGCATCAAATTTGAGTTGTAGTTTCACTGGATCGTAGTCTCTGCTTCTGGATTTGAGTCCCACCTTGTTTGCCAGTTTTATAACAGATGTATTTTTGCCCTTAACACGACAGATGTAGTATTTGGACTCAGATATTACTATGTGGTTTCTTCATATTGTGTTTGTTTTGTAAACTAATCCCATCACTTAATCCTGTCAGTCTCTCTTTCTCTCTTGTTTACTCTCATCCGTTTATTCATTTCATCATGCTTACAGAAACTTCATAATGTCAGAGATAGAGTTCTTGAATTGCCATGCTTAGTCCCCCAGCTGGTGCAAACAACCACATCCTGTCTCTTCTGTAACATCTGTATAATCTGTCTTTGGAGTAGTGGTGTTGCTTATCTCTACTAATGTAAGGTTGTTGGAGAAATTAACAGCTCTGATGGTGAAAAACTCTGTTCTGGTTTTCTTCTTGCTTGCATTTATGTGCCCATTTATTGCTGTGTTAGCATTGCTCTGTGGCTTTCTTCCTTTGTAGCCTTCTTTGACTGCCTTAGAGAGAGCAATCTCATCCCCTCTTGACCTTTGTTTTGTTAGTTAAACAAACCAACCCCGTTTAGTCTTCTCTTACAAAGAAAGTTTACTTTTCCCCTGCTGACTGCACTTGCCCTGCTCTGAGGTCTGGACCTTGCCAGGTTCAGGTTCTTATCATGTATCT
>WBNO01030181.1:6026-21049 GCA_013400575.1 Peucedramus taeniatus
AAGTGAGTTTGATTTTTTCCTGTTTCCTTTGTAAAAAAATATGAATACCTAAAAGTTTGATATTAATCTTCTATAAAAGTATCACAATTTATTTAATTTTCAGGGAGGATTTGTATTCCTTAAAGATTTTCTATTTTGTTATTTCTGTTTCTCCTCAGTAGACCCTATTTTTTCCTAAAGACTCTGCAAATAATACTTAGTTTATTCAAATCTGTAGACTTTTCTCTATTTAGTTAAAAGGTTTTATTGTTGAAAGGAAAGAAACAGCTCCAAGATGAAACAACATAAATGCATAGAAACTCCTGAAAGTATTAACTAAACTTAATGAAGACAATTTTTTAAAGCAAAATTAGGGAGAGATCATAGGAAAAAAAAAAAAAAAAGAGAGAAAATAATAAGAGAGAAAACCCAAGTCATCAATATGAATATTTCCTAGTCTTCTAAAGAGATTTATCTGATTTTTCTAATTATAACGGTTGTTACAGGTTAGCCTCATTTATTAATTCAGCATAGGAAAATGCATAAGGACAACTCCAGAGATTATATTTCAGTATTTAGTAGAAATTTTACTTAGAAGTTATGAGTTCCTCTCAGTATTTTAAAATAAAAAACAGTTGTACAATTGGGAAAATGCTAAAGTGAGTTGCTTTCATAATCCCTTTAACTTAGATCCTCAAACTTATATATATCTTTAAAATTTTTTTGCAGTTTGACCAAATTGCTGTTCAAATGCAAATTTTGCATTTCCTGTGTGAAGGATCATTGTGAAAACATGTAAACCAGCACAGACAGCAGAAGGCCAACAGGACTTTTATGATCGTGCCTTGACCCTACTCCCTAAAAGAAAATCTTGAGACTTACTGGAATGTAGAATTTGACAAGTTGTTTCCTTTCTCTTGGCTTCAAATTCTGTGTTTTCCCTGCACTGGGCCATGGCACAACTGAAAGGGATTGTTGTCTTCACTTGGTGCCAGGCACAGCCCCAGAGAAGAAACAGCTGTGAAATGGAGCTGTGCCTTCACTTATGCATCTTATGGAAAGATGAATGTCACAGTTACAAAGCAATGCATTGTCATGCTGGTGCTTAGCCAAACTTTGTCAGAAAATGCTGGAAAAGTGAAGGAAGCCAAGACTTAAATTCTACTCCCCTCTTTTGCTCTTCAAATTGACTGATTTTCATTTGTTCGTCCTGGATGATAAAAGTCTCATTTTAGTATTTTGCATTTTCTTTCCAGTTTGACATATTGAAAATGTTTATGTTTAAGAACGAATTTTAGAGATTTATGTAGTAAAAAAATGGTCTAATTTATAGCTTTTTTTTAGTACACCAAGACAAAAAATAGTTACTTCTTGGTAGAATAATTAAATCAGCTACTGCATAGAACAATGCTTTATGGAATGAAGTGCATTGAATAAATAAATATGAAGTGCACTGACAGCTAATTTTTTTTTAAATAATTTTTTAGAGATATGCTTGGCATATAGGAGGCATTTATTACCAAAAAGGATCACTTCAATAATAGGAAATTAGCATGATACCTTATTAAAGGCTGCAAGGAAATGAGATTGCTTCAGATATGTTTCTCTCACTATTTCATTTATTTCTGCATTTGTATGAGGTACAGTGTTTGCGATTTTACTGATAGCTCAGAGAATATGGGTATAATTCAGTATTCACAGATGTATATTGGAAGTGAGGTGTAGAAGTTGCCATAAATTCTTTCACATTGTAATGAAGATCCCAGGGATCTTTGATTTTTATGAAATATTCACAGTTGTATTGTGACCAGCAAGGCAATCAAATCTCAATCGTTCATGTTAGTATTATTCTCACCCTTTGAATTTCTGCAGCACGTTTTCCTGACTGCTCATTTGAATATGAGAGAACCCACCAGACAACTACTTTTCTTTGTGTTATAAAAATATTGTAAATTTGCATTGCAAAGAACATCTACAAGAGAGAAATATCCAATGTCCTATTCAAAGACTATTTAAATTAGTACATAATAAAACTGGGCAAAACTAAAATGAGGATTTTTATGAAATAACAATAGTTCACCAAATCCCATGTTAAATGGCTAAACAACAGAGGAGATACAGAGTGTAGTAGAGTGTTTAGAAAACATTGTGGTGGTAATGTGTGTGGCAGAAAATATTGATGGTAATAAATAAAGTGTTTCAATGCATATAATTTTAATGTGAATCTTGACTTCTGGCAGATTTTCTGTAGATTTTTTTTCTCCTTGAATTTTTTTAATCATCTGTTGGTCATTCTTAAACATTCCAGCTGTGGTCACATCATGTAAGATGTTATATTAAAAAAACATTGAGACATAGCCCTTAGTCAAAACAATGCTGGTCTGAAGATTAAGTGGAAACAGAGGCACTAAAAGCATCTCACTGAAGAGTCATGCAGTAGCTTAGTGGAAGAGACAGGTGTAGCTGTCCAGGCTCCTGCTTTCTAGGCCAGTCATACCTGTGAGAAACTACTTCTCTGAGTTTAGTAAAATAACTTCAGCTACACACTCGATAAATGTACATAGTATCAACAAGATGCTAAGAATTGTATAAGAACAGATAGAGCTTTTTTCCCTGGATCTTCACAAAGATAAACACAATACTCTCCATGGTAAGTTTTCCCAATAGAGTGGTATTTGAAGTGTTGTGCAGCTCTGCAGCACAGGGGATTCCAGTTGTTCCCTGTCCATCAGCAACGGCACTAACCTTGTTATTCTTACACCTTGTTACTCCTATACCTTGTTGCTCTGCTGTTTCCTCTTCAGTTTGGGTCAGTAGGGCTCTTTAAGCTAACATGGCTCTGTTATTGTCATTTTGAGTCTTGTGTAATACAGGTGTATCTAAGATAGGATTAAACTTCCTGGGTCTCAGAAAACATCAGCAGTCTACTTTATACGAAATTGGATCTTAGAGTGCATTATATTTACATTTTGTAAATGTTTGCCTTGAGAATATTACAGTACCAAGCACACTCCTTTGAATGTTCACAATATTCAGGTTAGCTGTATACAGATACGACTTCAAACATACACAATCTGTACAGCAACCTAGAAATATATAGCATTGAATTTGTCTTATGATAAAGGTCAGATGTTTGCATTCAAGGCAGTTTTCCTGGTTTTCCAGGACAAAATTTGTGCATGTAAACAACACGTTATATTTCCACAATTTATTTAAAAATACATAAACTTAGAGGAAAACATCCTTTTCTTATTTTCTTCAGTGTTTTCTCTAAATGCTGTAACATAAAGTTGCCATGCTGAGTTGTTAATCAAATGAAAGCTGTTTGACTGGCAGCTCTGCTGCATACATTCATTTAATAAAGCAGGCTGTTTGCTGAGGCTTAGGAGGACTGCCCACACATCTCTGTTGTGTGTTCTCGTCTGGAAGGTGGGGTTTGGATCTTCTGGGATGGATGGCTGTTTTGTTCAGCAGGTAGTCTGCAGAGTTGGTTCCTTTTTCTAGCTTCATGTATGGTAGCTACTGATTTAAAATACAAAACTTCCGATTTAGATGTTCAGAATAGAGGTTATTGTACCTTTTCATTCTGAGGAATGAACTGAGTTTTAACTGTGAAAAGTATATAACTGGATTCTCTTCTTGCTTGCATTGTTACTCTGATCTAATCAAAAGTACGAACAGGTTAAAAAAAAGTAACATAGTTCTTGGCTGTAAGACATGGCCTATATTTGACTGCTGACTAAATGACCTTTCTCTTACAAAATAAGTTTTCTCTACTTAAAACCATGCATATTTTTGACATTTCTGTGTCTACTAAAGCTAAACAAAACCCAGTGCAGATGTGGGAAAATTTCTTTTATTTCATTTCCATCTAAGTAAATTGATGTAAATAGAGAGACCTGCTGGCAGGTTGAATTTGCATACAAATTATGAAAATCACATGCACTTCAGAGGGGTGAGGCTAGATGAACACAAGAAGTGTTGGGGTTTTTTTTCTTCTTTTACCAAATCTTTCCCAGAAATAATGTGGTTATTCCCATCAGAGATTTACAAGGATGCATTTCCACTTGTGACCTCACATAAAAGAGCAAAGAAGCAAGAAAATCTGTTCCTAGGGTTAAAGTGGTTTATTTTTCTACTTTTTAATTCTCAGAACATAAGCCGCTGTCTTTTCTCACTTCTTTTTTGTACTGAATTTACAGGAAAAATTGTTCTGATAGAAACATATTGATTGCAGTAAAGAATTGTATGTTACCTGCCTTGCACACCTCACAGCAATATTTAACTGGTGAGAAATGTGCTCTAACTGACACCAAACAAAAGCAGAGTTGTTTTTCATTTTAAGAGTTTGCTCTCTACATGGCCTTGAATGTTCATTTCTTTGACAGTAGATAATGATTCATTCTCTTGCTTTGCAGTTTCTAGATGGCTAAGTACTTAAAAAGTCAATATTGAATTTCTAAGCAGAAATCCACATATGATTACAGTAAAGCTCTGCTATCACAGCATTATATTAAGTGATGTATTGGTATATTTCACATCTATAAAAATAAGAAGTTTAAATTTTACTTTTGAGCAGTATTTTAAAATATGCTGTCTTGATTTTATTGATAGTTTGATTCTTCTGAGTCAAGATTCCCTCAAAGTGAAAAATTAAAAGTGAATTATTGCTGGAAAAATCACCCAAAGTCAGGATAACTGTATGCTTAGAAACATAATTCTCTTTGTTCTTTATTTAAGGTTTAAAGCAAAGTGATCCAACCATGACTGGCAAAACACAGACCAGCAATGTCACCAATAAGAACGACCCAAAGTCCATCAACTCCAGAGTCTTCATCGGTAATCTGAACACAGCTATTGTCAAAAAAGGTGACATTGAAGCAATCTTTGCAAAGTACGGGAAGATCGTGGGCTGCTCGGTGCACAAAGGTTACGCCTTCGTACAGTACATGAGCGAGAGGCACGCGAGGGCCGCGGTGGCAGGAGAGAATGCCAGGATCATTGCAGGGCAGCCACTAGGTAAGGGTTTGGTGATACCATTAAAATACTGCTTTCTCTTTCCCTTCAGTTTGAAATATCATCTGCCACTGGTGCCAGCAGGACTAGTGAGTTTGTTTTGCCAATGTTCCATCTCAGCATATTTCCAGGATTTTGGAACCGACAGAAGGTTTAATGCTAATAGTGTGTTACCTAGGTATAACAAAGTATTTAGCCCTATAAACCTCTTATCTATTCAACAGATCACTTCTGAAAACTTTATACTTATTTGTACTTTATACTTATTTTTAATTCCCCTGTAGTGAACATGATTACTCTTGTGAAGAAAAGATGACTATTTTTTCATAGACTCTAGTTAGTAAATTTAGTGTAGTATAACAGGGCTCGTCTAATAGATGAGGTTATTTTTCATGTAATGAATCTAAAATGATACCCAGCCCAATGATGTGTCAGATGTTATACAGAAGCAAAATAATAATTTTTATTTGTCCTTGAAATCATGCCAAATCAAACTGTAACAGTGTTATTTAGAGAAGTCTATTATTAAAAACTAAGATTGCCGTTTTCCCACATAACACTCTAAACATTGTTTGTCTGAATTCCAAATAAACAAAAGAAAAAAAAGTCATATTTTTCTCTTCTAGTGCTTTGTCATGAATGTTAAAGTAAAATCTAGTTGTTACATAACACAACTTTTATCTCTGAAAGCTATTTTTAATTACATATGTAGGCTGTCAATGATAAACTCTGGAGTTCATTGCTAGACTTACCTGTCTACTGTCTACCTGTCTACTGTCATATATATACAGTAGTAATGCACAAGATGTTTGGTAGGATTCAGAAGTCTCACTACACCTCTGAACTGTATTGCTTGTATCCAACCCCAAGTGTGTAATGGCTATGTCAGGAAAAGGTGAAGTGTAGCCAGTGTTTTGGTTGTAACAAGCCATAAAGAATGGATATAGCTTGTTTATTTTTAGTGTTGCAGGCTGTGGAAATCTATTTTTCTGACTGTTTGTAGAAACTGAAGCATTTGTGTTAGATGGGTTGTTCTTTTATTACAGTTGTTGAACAGTAATTTTAAGTTTTATAACTCCTACCTTTTGGGTTCAAGAGGAAAAACAGATTAAATAATTTCAATTGTATTCAAGGGGAGATTGCTTTCAAACTTCATTAGGAAAAGTCATATAGATGAGTGAAATAAAAGAACTCAAGTGATAAAAGCAAGGCAGCAAAATCAGTCTGTGGGATGGCATTATTAGAAGACATTTCCTGGAGCGGTGTTCTCCAAGCAATAGGCCATGTAATGCCATCAGTGCATTACTTACAGCTTCTTGCACACTGGTCTGACCAGATTTTTTAAACTGTGTTTTCCTAAGGCAATAGATCTGTTATTACTATGATTGCTGTTGCTAGACTCTTTAAGCATTTCTTGTGTCATCTATAATATGCCAAGCATTTTGCACAAGGAAATGCTCTTGCACTACTCTGTGTATTTTTGTGCTTTCTGTAGCAGCGAAGTGAATTTGTTGCTGTAACAAAGCAACAATTTGTTGCTGTAACAAATTCTGAATTTGTTGTCGTAAAGGAAATTAAGTGACCAGTAATTACTTGAATTGTTTGAGTCTTTTAATAATAACAGAAATGGTTTTCTCAATATTAAGTTTCAACTGTTTCATCTTAAAATACTTTGATTTTTCTGCCCATTCTCCTGATGGCATATTCATGCCTCAGTTCATAATATATCAAGGAATATAAAGATTGAGCAAGGTGAGATTTTCTTTTATATCTTCCTAATTTTCTCTTTTTTATATGTGAAATGCAGTTGCTATCAGTATGGTTTGACAAAAAAAATGAATTTGTAAAAGTGGTACTTCTCGTTAAATAAATTGTTTCTATGAATTATTTTAATTGGCATTAGATATTAACAGTCACCACACATTTATGAGTAGATGACTGAGAAAATTTACTTGGGGTTATGACCCAGAACATCTTATGCACAAATAGTGTATTATTGTGAAACTTCTTGATGAAAATTACTTTTTTCTCTGTCCTGAGAGCTTTGCATTCTGAAATAAATAGAACTAACTAATATATGTAAACAGTCAAGTTATGGAAAGGGATGAGAAAATCCTGTTACAGATGTACAAATAAACTTGATTAACATAGGTGAATTTTCTATTAAATTGAATTAGAATAAATTAGTAATATGAGGGCTGGATGACAGATAAGGAAAGCTATTTGAACAAAGGAATATTTGAAAAAGATTATCCCATTGTCACCCTGGAGCAACACAAACATGACACGGACAGCAGTTCTGTTCAAAGCAAACTAAAAAACTCTTTATTAAAACATCTGACTCCATATATATATCTTTCTGAAATGCCAGTGTCATTGGAGGGTTACAGTGCCACCTCCTCAGTGTCACTGGGCCACCCAACAGTCCATCAGGTCACTCGTCCCCCATAAAAGAATGAAAAACAATAAGTTATTTACACAAAGTGCATGAGAAAGTTCTGTGCAAAAAATGCAAACATCAGAAGGCTTAGTAAAACTTGAGAAAATCAGGGGGACAGTATATGCCTGCTACTACTATACAGTGTAGCACTCAGTACCTCACAAGAGAAAGCATAACTTCATGTAGATTGGGTTATTAATGTACATTAGCTCTTCCATGGTATAGTCAACTGAACTGTTTAAATTAGCTTCTATCTTTTATGGACTAATGCCATTCAGAATGATGCAGCTTAATCCATAAGTCAGAAACCATTCACATGTATGTGTCTGAAATTAAAAATTGAAGTTGTAAATTCTTAGTGCTTTTTAGAGTGCCACACAGTTCACTGCATATCCTGTCTAAATGTTTCCTCTGAGGTTGAGCCACAAAAGATTAGGCCCAGTAGGTATATAACAAAGCATTTTATTTAGCGAATTCCCCAAATTAGATGTACAAGTCTAAAACATTGGTATTACCCTCGGTCTTGCCAGCTTCCTGTGGGTCATTATTATGGGTCTGTTGGTCTCGTCCATCAACTCTGAAGCTCCTACTGATGTGTGTAGTGGTCAGTGATATTGTAATGGTGGTGCCATGGATACTGCAACTTGACGGAAGAGGATTTCATGAGCTGTGTGATTATTTCCAAGCTTCCTGTTTCATAAAGTGCAACACACTCCAAAAAGCTGTGTGGTAGAGATCATAAAGGAAGACAAAAAAAATATGCTTGGGAAATTTATTGCTATTATTGTGAAGTTCACTGTAGTTTCTTGAAGTAATATTATGTCTTCATGGGAATAGCATGTTTTCCTGCCCACAGGACAGAGACAGGTCAGTATAGGGCACAGGAGTCTGCTTCACAATTATTTGGTAAATTGCTTCAGGCTGGAGTTGAGAAAATATTGAAATTGTTCTAGGACAAAACTGTAAGTTATGTTCTTCGTTGTGGGAACACATTTACATTATTAACTCTTCTCAAAAGTTTTTCACCCATTTAAGCACACCTGTGAGTTACAGAATATTTGTGCATATCCACTTCCTTTCCAAACAGGACAAAGAGACAGGGTGAATAGATATTATTCTGAGAAAATAGTGAGTCTGTCTTTGAACTTTACAAAGGGTGACTTCATCCTTCTCTGGTGAGAGAAGGATTAGACACCTGCTTGTTTGAAAACGAATGGTGCAAGTCCCTCATTGCAGCTGTGGGCTGAGGAAATGAGCTGTAGCCTTTGTCACAGTGAGAAGCCCAAGCCTGAACACAGGATTTGAGGTGCAACCTCACTGATGCCAAGTGCAGCAGGACGATCATTGTCCTGGTCCTGCTGGCCACACTTTCTGATACAGGTCAGGATGCCAGCTCATGTTCGGCCACTGTTAATGAGCACTGCCAGGTTCTTTTCTTCCAGGCAGATTTCCAGATTTTCCATTCTTTCCCCACTCTGCAGCCTTGCATGGGGTTCTTGTGACCCAAGTGAAGGACTCCACATATGATCTTATTGAACCTCATCATTGGCCTTAGTCCATTGATCCAGTTTGTCCAGGTCCCTCTCTAGTGCCTCTCACCCAACTTTGTGTTGTCTGCAAACTTGCTGAGGGTGCACTCCATCCCCGCACCCAAATCATAAATAAAGATTTTCAAATAAAGATATACATAGCAGCTTCTGTCTAAAATTCTGGTATAGCTATCATATCAACTTCTAAATCATAATGTCCCTTTGATTATTCGTGGTTAATAGTTCATAGCCTTTTATTTTATAATACCTTAATTATTATGTCTAATTTTTGTCTGTTTTCATAACATTTTTATACCAGGATAATTCCTTTAACTTGCGAATTTTTCTTCATTTGTGCATATAAGCCAGGCCATCTCACAGGTATCTTATCAAAACAAGTTAAATGGTGTAAGGCTCGTACTTTTGTTCCTTTTCATGGAAGACACATAGAATTTCATTCTTGGATCCCTAGGAAAAGGAAAGATTACAGTACCCAGACTACAAGCGATGTTGTAGTTCTCCAGATGATGCCCCTTTTTAACTAATAAATTAGTTCCTCTGTAGCTTGAATCCTGTTTTGTTACTGCAAATATTACTCACCTGTGTCGCCTTCAGGTCTAAATTAGATGCAGTCTCTGAATATCAAGTGAGTACATATTGACATGTAGTCTAAGGTAAGATGGTGGTTGCAGATATTTATTTTGGGAGACATACTCTTTTACACATCCTTTTGAGAAGCACAGGAGCCCTGAAGGGTCTTTTTAAATTATAACTACCCAGTAGAAAATATCCAAGGAGAACAGCAGGTAATAAAGGGAGATTTTAGAGAGACTCAACGTATACCTTTGCTGCAAATTGAACTGATGTGATAATAGCGCTGTTTTATCTTTTGTTTCCCTTGCCTCTACTCAAAACACATCTTTTCTGTTTTATGTTTGCAATGCCTAACAACACCGAGAGACTTACATGTGTATTTGTAGAACAAGGACTCTCCAGACTGAACAAATTTTTCACCTCAGTCTGAGCAACAGAAAACATTAATCCTGTCATGAAAGTTTCTGTCTTAAAAGGAATAAATGCTTATGCTGTTTTAGTGAAATAATTTTTGAAAAAAGCACTTTGGCTTTAAAAGATGACAGATTTACCCAAATTTCCAGGATGACTAATCTTTACCTAAGCCAATGGTAGGCTAAGACAAGAAAGTCGAATCTGAATTAGTGGTTATTCCATTTCAACTTTGTCATCAGTTTTCAGTCAGTAGCACAGAAGTATACCAATCTTTTATTTGTATGAACATAACTCATGATTTATTAGAGCAATCTTGATACTCTTACCCACCTACCTCCCACTAGTGTAATGGAAGGATTTATCAGGAAAGCAAAGTTATCTTGTTTTAAAGACTATAGTGGAGCAGCAACTGAAAAGGTTTCTTATTTTGCTTCTAATAAATCTGTAAAGACTTGAGTTTTAATATGGGTCAAAACATTCTCGGCAAGGAAAATTACTATTTTAGAGAAACCACATTAGTCTGATACAATTAAAAAGTGAGAATATTTTGATATTTTGATGTATATTTTAATGAAACATTAAAATAAAAAAATATGTTCACATAATGATTATTCATATATTCAATTTTTTTTTAAAGTTATATAGCATTTAAGAGATTATATACTGCAATTTTCACACTACTGGATCAGGAAAGGCAATGTATTTCATAGAAAATTCTTTGGTCAATTGTAATTTCTGCAGGCTCAGATTCTGATATATTGTACTTTTACACCATAGAGCATTACACCATGGAGTAAATAATCTGAGAACTGTAACTCAGTAATACACAGGTAATTTTCTAACCAATGAGACTTAGAAAGCAAAGTATTTAAGTTCTGATAAGTAGTGAGAATTTTATAGCATATGTTTTTCAACACTTGAATGTTGTCCTTCAAGGAATATTGTATTCTTCTGGTAAAATAATCCACTTTTTAATGAATAGTGTTTAAGCAAAAGCAAAATCACACTTGTGAAATGCTGTATAAGGAATTATCATTATCATGGAAGCTTGAGAATAAAAAAGTTTAATAAACAAATACTTCAATCAGTAGAAAAATTATCCATAAACCTATAAAACTTGTGAGATGTTGTGACTCATGGCTTATTGTGGGTATGACTTTTGCATTTGCTGAACTCATGTAATTATTTGTTGATTACTTCAAAAAGTGATACCAGTTTCTTTTTGCAAAATAGCCATCAATATCCAGGCTGGTTTTGAGGAAGTTTATTTGATCCAGTATTTTTATTTGTTGAACTAGACATAAAGTAATGATAAAGCAAAAAGACCAAGTGGTCTTCTTCCAAAAATCAAACAAACAGAAACAAAACCCAAAAGATAGTGCATTTGTAGCCAAGATGAACATAATACCTAATGTCACAGGAACATAGAGTGAAACTGGGGATATCAACCCTGGCTTGCACTGTCTTTACTAAGTCTTTCCCACTAAATCCCATCTTAGTCAATGGCTTCATTATCAAGCCCTCAGGAACAGACAGATTGTTACAGAACATCTGAAAAATCATTAATTATATTTCCACAGCTTAACTCAAAGGAGCTAAATTTTACCCACTAGAATGGACTCTTTTATTCCATTATTCCAACTTGTTTCTATATCTGGGAACCATTATAATCCTGTTTCAGCCTACTCTGTGCAGCAACAGGAATCCTGTCCAAACCTATCTCATAGGTCTCAGCCTTTTTTTCTGAGATGTTTTGATACCCATGCCCTTGTGGTCTTGGTGAAGACTGTGCAACAGCACACGCGAGTGTCAAGCCTTACTGTAGAGACCTTGGATATATCAATCTTTCTTCATAGAGTCTTCTAATAGTGGATAATTTTTGTATGTCTCTTACTATTACACATTTTGGTGCCTCCCAAAACTTTGTACCTTTTATTGTTGCAGTAAGATCCTGCAGCCATAGCAGCAGATTATAAAGTAGTTGTTTCATACTCTTGAGCACAACAACATGATTAAATCTTGTCACTCCACAGTGTGCATTTCTGTAATCAATATTTCCTCATCCTGTAGTCACATTGACACCAACCATTCCATGTGCTACCCACACATGTAAAGTAACTCATATAAAGGTAGAAAGGAAGGGTCATTTTTAACAATCATCCCTCAGCAGTTCAGGGTAGGGCATGGTTGCACAATTGATGTATGCTTGTTCCAGAAGAGCAAGCTGAATTCTTCATCATGAAAGAAAAATCCATATTTTAATAGAATGACCTGTTTGCTTAGCTTGAGAATACCTGGAATAAGGACAAGTGAGTTCTACTCCTCATATTTCACAAAATTTTCTATTTCTCTCCTGGTAAGACTTGGTCAATTCCAAGTGACAGTACAATTTAAATCTTTTTTTCATGTTCAGAAAAGCACATATCAAGAAAATATTTTAGTTATGAGGTGAATTTATGGGGGTGAAGTTTTCCTTATTTTTTGCTTGGTGTCTCTTTGTATGAAATTCTTTATATTATCATAAAGTGAAAGTTTGTAAAGTTCTTCCTGGAATGAGGTTTTGTACTTCGAGCAGGCTGATGTCAGCTCATGGAAATGTTAAATATGCCCTCCATCATAATGCCAAAAATGATTACCTGATTGCTTGCCATCAACAGATGTTATTGAAAGAAAACCTTTCCTTCAAGGCTTCATAAAGATGCTTATAAAGCTACATTTAGTCTTCTACACGACCAGCTCATCTTTAAAATCATAGACAAGGTGTTATTATGGGATCTTTCTATGTCCTTCTCTGCTGTTTGATGTGTCTGTATATAGCACAGGATCCATCTGCATAAAATGGTTTTTTTTTCATCATTTCATTCTTGGGTTTCATAAACGCTTTAAATCTTCTTTCAAGATGGGTCTGATACATCCTTAGTAATTTTGTAATTTTCAAAACATTTGAATGATGTTATCTCAAAGATCTCTGTTCTAAGCTTTCATTATGTGCATATCTTGATGAGATTGTTGTTTCTGGGGTTTTTTTAACAAACCATATCCAGTAGGTCCTTCTGGATTTGAACTTAATGCTGTTTTATTTCTGCTGTAGGTCTGTAAGAAGCTACCAAAAAAAAATTTTTCCTTTGTGACAGACAGAATTCTGTACCTTTTCTTAAATATACTTGCTTTGATTAGTGACTGCTGGGTTTACTAAAATTGTATAGCATTATAATGTTAAATTCTGAACTTTCATAACATTATGCAGTGGTAAAAATGTTGTTATGATAGGTTCTCTCATAATTTTTTTCTCTGGGCCTCATGTGGAATGCACAAAAACAAGATCTCTAGGATGCTCTGCAGTGTTTTGCTTGGTATGGTAGGAGGTCTTGTAGTAGACTACAGCTTCAATTTTTTTGCTTGATCTAGCTTGATTTAATTTGATAGACTATTTTCCATTCATTTGGCATCTTTCACTTCAAACAGAATCTCCTCAAGAATGAGTCTGATATTTTCTTCTTGACCATTTGACAATACCTCACTATTTCACTTGTACTGATACCATTAGAGTAATGACTATACCACTAATACCACTAATACTAATACTAATACCATTAGAGTTGCCAATGTCTTTTCACCTGTTTTTTTTAATGTGTGCCTGGCATATATACCTGTTTTCTCATTCTTTTGTTAAAACATTTCATTGGTGACCTTGTTCCAAAAGGTGTATGGAGAAATTCACTTCTGCTGTGGGTTGTATGGAAAGGGCAGAGAATCAGAAGATTTCTCATTTATATCTGACAGGCCAGTATTTATCCTTCTAATCTGCAATTTGAGGTATGGGGGTTTTCAACAGGCATTCAGCACTGAATGGTGACAGGATAGAATAATACTATTTTAGTGTACTGCAGAATCTGGGTCAGTCCCAGCCCTGTTATTTGTCTTTGGACTATGATTGCTAAAGCCTTGAAATAGATTTGCCTCGCATGATATCACTCAGCTGTTTAGAGGAGAAAGTATAGCAAATATTTCTCCTGTCAGAATACTGATGTAGCATAAAACATTCTTCTTCTAATCATAATCTAAATTCATGAAAGCTGGTCTTTAGCATGATGAACTTTTAAGATCACTCTTCCTGTTTCTTTCCCTTCTTAACAGCAAGCTCAGCTAAAATGAAAATGTTCTTTTTTCTGTTTAGCTTAACTGAGACAAGAAATGTTTTGAGGGCACATTTGCTGTCTCAGGTTTGACTTCACATCTTAAGCCTACTTGCATTTCACACCTAAGGAAAATACAGCAGAGGAAATCTGTTTCTTTCCCAGGTTTCACACGTAATCCTACAATTCTTTCAACAGCAGACAGCCTGAGCAGCAAAACTGTGTAAGTCATGTATATTGGAAAAAAAAAACCCAAACTTAGTTGCTTATAATTTATTAATAATTCAGTTAGCTTTCAGCACATCATCCTGGCAGAGTAAAATTCACAAGCAAAAAAAAGGGAAATTCAACAAATTAGATGCTCTTATTCTATAGTGCTTCTCCCTTCTCTAGAAGAAATATTAGTATTAATGAGCTCCACCAAAAGCTTATGAAGTTTCAAGTAAAATTAATTTTCTAGGTATTTTAATTACTCAGAACTGAACACTATTCATATCCTTGATTGTTATAACCCTTTAAGTGACTTCAGTACCTCCTAAAAAATTAATGGAAACTGAATCAGACTTTTTTTCATGGCAAGACTTAAAATTTTCAAAAGGTCAACTGAAAAAGGATTAGGTTGGGTTTTAGTTTACCTTAGAGAATACCTCATACTACTTAAAAAATGATATCTTTAAGAAAACATTATCTCTGTTCCAATCCAGCATGGTATTTCTAATTTGATATACATGTAAGTTCTGATATGTGAGTTCCTCAGCTTTCTCCCACTAAATGATAACAGTCAGGTAGCTAAAAGCTAGGATATACACTAGCTTGCCCCCCAAAAAAGTACAATCATTTCCACATCTAAGGAATAAATATGGACAGGAGTTGCTTGAAAGTCTTTGCTGCCATGAGTAAGATTATTATTATTAT
>WBNO01030189.1:0-36500 GCA_013400575.1 Peucedramus taeniatus
TTGGAAAAATACTAGATGCTATTCTCTCTTCCTCCCTCTCATGGGTGGTGTACATGGGGACACTCAAGAAAGTCTGCATAAAGTGTTGAACTAGATTAGCTAAACTGCATTAAACTTGTCCTGTGGCTCTTCTGAGTGGTCTGAAAAGTACCTATTTGGCTGTTCTGAAAGCGGGCTGTGCCCAGTTCAGCTGTAGCAGCTTCAGGCAGTGGTGTCCCTGCCCAGCCCTCTGCGGCACTGGGGGCGATGCTGGGCACTCAGTGATGTGAGGCTGCTTCTCCACTGTGTCTGACCCAGCCCATGGAGCCCGTGGTCCCAGTGCTGCCTCGGAGGTGCTGAAAGTGGACTGGAGTGCTACAGCAGAGGAGCCCATCCACTCCAGCCATCTGCTGCCTGGATGATTATTTCCAGCAAGACTGTTAGAGGCACCAACATTTTAAACTTTACAGCTGTTTCCCTTGGTGCACATGATGTGGAACCCTTTTTTAATATTTCGGTAATTTTAATTTAGTGGAAAACCTTAAGCTAATGTGGAGGGTATGACTACATGAACAAGTTACAGCAAGGTAGTCTAGGGTGTGGATTTACTCTTCATTAGGTGCTCTGTAGTATCTGCTCACCTGCATGTTTTTATTCTGCAGAAAGTGCATAGTCCTTTGATATTTCACTCCTTGATAGGGTGAGATAAAATTGTCCTATTTATGGTCATTAAAACTTGACAGCTATTTCATTAATTTCCAAGTGCTTTACATTGTTTCTGAGAGTAATTTTATCAAAATGCAAGTGACTAAAATGTCAGTGTAGTAATAATGACAGTATGGTATTAGGTTTTTCTGACTGGTACTCATATGCTGAGCTTGTAGAACAGTGCAGCCTTTTGGGTACAGTTCTCCTACAGTGTGTCTAATTTAGATGTCACAATGCAAGAAGGACTTCAGTCTTCGAAAAAATTTTGTTCCGAATTGAAGGTGTGAGTGTCTCTTTTCATTTTATTAACGTTAGATTTCGAGTTGTTAAATGTATTGATAGCTTTGGGATTCTTAATAGTAGGAACATTGCAGCCATTAAATCTTTATCAAAGCTATTATTGCCTCCAATAAAGCTTCCCTAGACTTTTATCCTGGTCCTAAGTTTATGACTATTCTCAAAATTGATGTTGCAACTATAGAGAAGAATTTCAGCTGATGAACATAGACTATGTGAAACATGGGACAGAGTAGCAGGAAGTATAAAGTGCTCTGATGCTGTGTTCTGAAAGCCAGGGATTTTCTCAAAGGCATTTTGTTACACAGTAAACTTTTCAAAAGTCATAATCTGGTTTTGAGTAACAAGACTTGAGTGTCTAGCCTGTTTTTGCGGTTTGAAAAAAGAAAATAAAAATTTCCACGGGGAGTTTGTTTGCGTTTTAAGCACTTGATTTTTGTAAGAATGTCTAAAGACTTACTAGCAACATCAACAGTGAGGTAAATCCTAAGACTTGAGCACTGAAAACATAGATATTTTATCTAGTAAGCTGAGGCAAATTTACTGTAGCAAAGTACAGTTGTGTCCTACTTTAAAAGTGTGGTATGTGTTTGGAGTTAATTAAAAAAAAAATTTAAAAAATTAGGGCATCTTGACCTGCCACTCTTTAACATGCTCGTGTTTTTGACATGAATCACAATGTTTCTCAGGAATCTCACAGCCGTTGCATGTCTATGCAGGTTGTTTTTCATTTTTTAAAAGGGCATAATTGTTGAATGGAAAAATATTATAATTAGTTCTGAACTACTTCAGATTTTGTTTTCGGCACGTAGAATCTTCTTCACAGCTATTCTTTGGTTTTTTTTTTTTTTCTTGACACAAATCTTTCATTTGCTTCCAACTTCCTTCTCCTCTGCCCACGTTCTATATCTGTTGATCTGCCTTTTGCCACTTCTTTAACATTACTCATATAACCTTGACTCAGCTTTGACTTTCCTGAAATACTCCTCTATCTCATCTTCACAATCTTAATTATCGCTCCTCCCTTTGGCCTCTGTAACTTTGAGTTCTGTGGCTGGTACGGGTAGAATGCTGTGTTTCATAACTTGACCCCCATGTAAGAAAAGCTCACACATTCCAGGTGGGGTGACTCTCCTTTGGTTTCGGTTCTCATTAAAAGTACCATGCCCATACAAAAACTTTACCCACTCATTAAAACTTACTCTCTAGATTCTGAATTCAGTAACACTCCTTACTGTAGTGGTTCTGCCTCAGAAAAGATGTTGAGAGTGACTTTTGTTTCCCAAAACAGCTTTCTGTATTTCCCCACTCAAAATTACAGTTACTAAATCTTCTTTCCCTATCTCTTCTAGCTTTTAGCTCCCATTAGTAGCTTTATGTGTGAATATGGTCATGTATTTTAAAATGCTACAATCTATAGTTCTGACATGTCTTCATTTTCATGTAATTCTTTTAAAGCATTTGGAGATCATTAGGAAAATAGTTTGCAAAATAAAAGGAGGTTTATCCATTTTGGGTTTGGCAGACATTTTTTTTTAAACAGCAAATTACTTTTTTGTCAGTATACTTAAAAAAAAAAGATTTATAAAAAATCGAACTTTCCATAAGTGTTTATATTATTTATATTATCAGAAGTATATGTATTACTGACTACAGGGTTTTTGGAGTTAATTATCATAATTAACTAGCTTGCATGAAAGTTGAAAATCTTCAACCACAGACTTCAGTCTATAATCAGCCTTGATTGACAACTGATTGAAAAAACTTTTGGTAGTTGGTGCTGTAAACTGCCTGCAGGCATTCCAAGTCAATAATTAATCAGCCATTCCACATGGTATTAGATACAGCACAGCAACTTCAGTGTGTAAGAGGGGTCTTGATGCTTGCTACAAAACTTTTGTAAAACTGCTGCAAATAACTCCAGAGGCATTAACAAGGCTTTATTTAAATGCTAATGTGTTAGGTTAAATTTTTCTGAGGTGACTTAATAATGTCTTTGTTCTGTGCTGTATGTGTCATTTGGAAAGAGCCTAATCTTCAAAAGTAGTTAACAGACTCTCACATCTTGTCTTAAGCTGGCTCATCTGAAATATTCAAGCATCACCTGTTAATATCCTGCCAAGAAATGCTTTTTGGTTTGCATTAATGATGACAAGTACTACTAACACCTGATGTATTTGTTCATGAAAGCATCTCTTAACATAGTTGTCTTCTGATGCATTTTTATTAGGTAGTAAAATAAAAAATGAAAATTCTGGCAGTATACTACAGAAACAAAATTTTAAGAATTTGAAATGTCATGTTGTAGCAGTATATTACACTACATAAATATATTTCATGTACTTTCTTTCACCCCCCCAAAAAAGCTCTTGTACACTTCGGAAGAAAGAAAATAAACAACTTGCTTCTTGTGTAACTTATTCTGGCCTAGTTGCCATCACTGCTTCCTCAAATATGTTTTTTTCTTCTGTTTGCATTCATAAATCAAGATGTTTTTAGGAAAGAAGATTAGCATTTTGCTTTAGATACTGTGCAGTTTTAATAAACTGTAGTAATTTCCATTAACACTTCAAGTCACTGTATCAAGTATGTTCAATACAAACACTCTACCTACCTAGGTTATTTTAAATTTAAGGACTGAAAAGCTTCCATATGTATTATGGAAGCCTAAATGGAATACTCATACATAATACTCATACATCTGATAGAGTGTCACCATCTCAGTATTGTGTTGACTTCATAAACACAGTAAGATACTGGGTCAGGTGTATGAACTCATTATTAATCTAGAGAGATTTCGTTACTGAGCTGCTGCACCTCAGTTTTCATTTCAGTTATCAGTGTAGTCTCTAACCTGAGGAACCTCTTGCTCTGAGACTTGCAGGTCAGAGTATAAGCATGTTTTCTTGAAGGAGATGTTCTTGTGGCTGAGATGGAGAATATGAACTCAAAGCCCTTTAGCTGCTCTACTTGCCTGTGAGCACACTTTTACCAGTGGCATCATGTGGTAAATAGAAGATATGTTCATGCCTCCATGAAAAGGAGCAGGTTGCTTAGTGCTTACTGCAAGATATCATGATAAGAGCGTGCCCATGGCAGTTACCTGCATGTTGGTGGAGGTGCTGACATTTCCTGCTCTCATTTAGCCTAATTTGTTCATCCAGCTGCATGAATATCCAAGGCTACTCCCAGCATGTTACTCTGCATGTGAAAATGCCCGTAACAAATACTAATAATGTAATGTAACTGTTTAATTAATGTGTTTATGAACAATTTTTGAGTGGGATCTCACTCATTTATGCTGTAGAGAAGTATGCCATTGAAAACCTACTGCTTTTGGTTATTCAGGCAAATGTATGAGGGGTCCTGGCAACTTCCCACTAGCATGGAAGTGCAGTGTGAGCTCTTTGTGGCCACAGCTTTTAGGTTCAAAAATGTGTTGTCTAAACTCTTGTAAGTTTTGGACCCTCAAACATGATCTCATTGCTAGTAAGAGATTCATAGATTGAAAGGAGGGAGCAGTGTTACCAGCTCTGAAGTGATGGTGATGTGGAGTTAAGAACCTTCCTTGTGCGTGTCCAGCATACTTTGCCTCAGCATCTGCAGAATCTTTATTTTGAAATTTTGGAGGTGCTGCTTTGAAATGATTGGCTGAAAGTATTCTGTGGAAAGACTCTTCTGGATAAGTAAGTTATGTTTTTCTGCATGAAAACCTGGAAACTGGGTTAACAGGCAGAAATACTCATGCCCAGGGTGGCAGGGTACATAACTACTTAAAGCCTTTGCTTCCAGCTTGTCTTAGGCTGTGACTGTTGATACTAAAACACAAATTTAAAATGTCATTTTTTAAAGTGAAACTGTTTGATTTTCCATAACAGTTTTTAAAATACAAATATTTATCAAGCTGTGTAAATAATGTGGTATCTGAGAAAGGAATATATTTTTCTTTTCCAAGGCAAGAAAACTTAGCAATCTTGGACTATGCCTACAGTAGCTAAGTAACTGGGATAAATGCTCAAGAGTCTTAAAAGATAATTTGTGGTCTCCATAATTTTTAATTGGCATATTAAATCTTAACTTTAAATAGTTTTCCTTTTCTTCAGCCAATTTCAGTCTCTGTCAGGTTTTCAGTCTCTGTATTCAGAGCCTTTTTTTCCCCTCCTTATGCTTATATACCTTTCACAGCCTTCACCAGCTATGCCTGTGGTTGGAGAAGCCTTCCTTGGTCTCTGTCCCTTGCTCCTCCCAGTTTCAATGTTTTATGCATCAGTCTTTGCTTAAAAGAATCTCTCTGGTTACTGTTCTCCAAGTTCTCTCCCTCCCTGCAGCCAAAGCCCTGAGCTGTGTTGGTGCAGTTGCTGTGTCTTCCTTACACAATGTGCGCTGCTCTCTGTTCGCTCCCGTGTTCTGTTGCTGTACTGGCCTTTCCCAGAGCTTTCCAAAACAGGAGCTGTTTTTTGGTACTTTAGATACTGTGCCCTTTGTGCAAGAAAGGCTGCATAAACAAACAATAAAATACTTGAATTGGGTTCTTGTGTAGGCAGTGTTCACTCATGTTTGGAATAGCAGTATTCTAGATCTATGCCTTTCAGTTGTTTATGGTAATTTTGGGAAGTACATTCTGTATTGAAAGGGTTCATGCTTGTTCCTGCCTGGCCTGTTAGAAAATTATTTTAATCGGTGGAAAACCTTCTTAAACACATATGACCTTTAATTTATGTGAATAATTGTTGTGATGAGATGCTTTCAAATGGTTTTGAGATGTTCTGATAGTTCTGAATTAGTGCTGATTTAAGGGTTATGTCTTCAATTCTTCACATCTAGACCATCTAGACCTTTATTTTTACATTTGATTTATAATGATTAAAGCTTATGCTACTAAAGGAACACCATAAAAATTTGAATCTTAGCTGAACATTAAGCTTCTTTCCGTAGCGTTTCCTGATAAAATGAGAAAAAAAGGGAATGCAGTATTATACTAAATTTTAGAGTGCATTTGTATTGAGAAACATTACCAAGACATCCTGAATGTAAACGCATGCAGATGTGCTACTTAGTATCTCTTAATCTCGTCTGTGTGTGGGAGTAATGGCATGTAATGAATATATCTCAGACTTCAGAAAACAAGTAGAAATACTATAACTTATGAATCTATCTGCAAACAGAGACTTTGTTACCTCATTCTGACTTTTTCTTCTACAAGAGCCTAAAAAGATTTCAGAGAATCATCCTATCTTGTTGGTTCTTTACTAACTTTGTAATATTGAAGTCTAATACTGAATAGTGCTA
Source organism: Peucedramus taeniatus (assembly GCA_013400575.1). NCBI lineage: Eukaryota > Metazoa > Chordata > Aves > Passeriformes > Fringillidae > Peucedramus > Peucedramus taeniatus. The sequence continues at coordinate 6,274 of WBNO01030189.1, forward strand.
TAGCAGTATATCCAGAGATGTTTTGCTGTCTCTCCTATGAGTTTCACTGCCTCATAAAATCTCATCAGTGCCTTTTCATCCAAGGGAATTGTTGCAGCCCCAGCCAGGACAGAGTACCTTGAGCACCCGAGCAGGTTGTTGGCTCAGGGGTGAGCACTGCAGCTACCCAGGGACCCTGCTTTAAGGACAACAGTAATGGAGATGTGGGCTACAGAGGCAGGACAGCTCTTGAGATGGTGTGAGGATTCTGCTCTCCTATAATCTGGTTAGTGTTGTGAAACAAGTGCTCTTCTGAAGAACAGTGGAAATGAGTATCTGTAACCTCGTTGTAGCATGCTGTCAGCTGGCTGCATTTACTGCTTACTTAGAAGACTTCATAGCTGCTTGTTCAGGTGGAGACACTTTTGGAAAACCTCCACAAGAAAACTAGGAGCACAAGGCTTCTCTAATTTAATGTTACAAGACTAGGTCTGAAATATAACTTTTGCTGAAGAAGCTGGCCATTGATGCTTGTCTTCTTAAAAATCAGAGTCTTCATGAGCCTGAAGATCTCCCAGAAGTCAGGAAGCTGAGAACTGACTGAGAGATAAGGAGAGATTTAATCTGAGTCCTGAGGTGAACAGGGTGATGGTGATAAACTAGTAAAAAAGTTTCTGTTAGCATGGGTTTCAAAGGCTATGTTTTATTTAGCATTATTTGTAATGCTTGTGTCAGCTGAACAGTGGTACTTTGTCTATCTGCTTGCTTTGGGGTCTGCAGTTGCTTTTATTCCACTGCAAGACACCTGGGATTGTGCTGCCTCAAGTGATACATGAGTTAATTGTCTGAACATGGTAACTGGATTGTGAGTTTGAGACCTTAAGGTCCAGAGGACTGTTAAGTCCCAGTCAGTATTGCTGTAGGCACAAGGCTTGTATTAGGGTGATGAAACTTCTCCTTGAAACCTGAAAACTGATCTGCTGGACAAATCATGAGGAATAGGGACACTTAACCTAGCCCTGCTAATAATGGAATGTGGGAGCTTGCTTTAAGAAGATGCTCCAGGAAAGACTGTATATAAGGATTTGGGTTACATTATAAATCACTGATCTAGATTGTTTCCACACAGAGAAGAAGGTTGATGCTATAGTATAACAGGCATTTGAATTGCTCATGTAGATAAGGGTTAGTTTTAGTCTTTAGACTCAACATCAAGGAAGGAGGAGAAAAGAGATGGGATTTCACTTTTTTATTCTGGAGATAATGAGCATAGAAAACCAGCATATGTGAAAATGGATTAAAAAATGTAGCTTGATGTTATAAAATTACATATGTAATAAACTGACAAGAGCTAATAAAAATATATTAAATACTATTAGACATAAACCTTTGATTGATAAAGTCCTGTAAAATTTAATGTTCTTATTGCTTTTCTAAATCTTGCCAAATTTATACTCCAATAACAAAAAAAAATGTATTCCGTAGTTCTGAGTCCCTTCAGCTATATTCCCATGTCCATATGCAGACAAAAGGGGAGTCGTTAAGACCCACTCAGCATGGAAGTAACCACTTCAGGTAATCATGCTGCCCTTTTCTTTTCCTCCTTTGAAACTTCCATTAAAGGGCTTTTAATATTTCAACCTAATTCAGTCAGTCTAAGCTATCCAAGCAGAAGCCTGTTTGTAATGAAAATGGGTTACATTTATATCTATTCATTTGGTACTATATTATTTATTGCAGTCAGAAAAGCTTTGTTAATTATTTGACTCTACTGGACTCTTGGGGGAATAGAAGTATTGGAGTTCTACTGCCAAAGATACTTTGTGAAAGGCAGTTAAGAAAATGTTTTATGATGGTGTCACCAGTCTCACTTTCAGTCATTTATTGTTTGATTGGATAGAGGCTTCATGCTCCTGTCTTAATAACCCTACTAAATCAAGAGGAATTGTCAGAATATAAAACAAATACCAGGTTTTGGCCATGGTGGAATTTAGTGCTGCAGCTGAAAGAATTAGTAGTTATGGCATCTAATTTTCATGCTGCTGTAACAGAAACAAAGTAATGCAAGGAACAGGTGAGAATTGCATCATATAATTTCCCCCTTCTCTTAAATTCTAGTCCTAAGCTTAGTACAGGCATAGGCTTTCTTATGTTAGTGTTCTGTCAGACTTACTGTCTCCTGGCTTTTGCCTTTAAAAAGGTGAAAAAAATAGTAGTGTTGGTAATGTTGCACACGTGCACATATCTTCTCAGTTTATTTGCCTTTGGGTTATTATTCTGAGTAAAAATTATGTGTGAAGAATGTGTAATGAGAACTTGATAGCAGAGATATAAAGACTTGGCTTGACCACAGTATCTTGGGGCATTTAGGATGTGTTTTAATGGCCCAACAGAGGAAGAGTTTGACTGTGCTTTTATAGAACAAAAATTTATCCCTTCTGTTTTTTAGGATTTTTTTGGTAATATATTAAAAGCAGAACATTCTTCCAAAGTATTCCTGAGGTGAGTCTTTCTTCTGCTCCCAGGCATGGTGGGCACATCTCACTGTTCAGAAATGGGGTAGCAGAGGTTGGACAATCTGCTTGTCTTGTCCTGTGCTATGCTTGGTGCTCCCAAAGAGCCCAGGCAAGGTCTAAAAACAAGGCCCTAGATGGTTGCTGGGTAGATTCATGGGAATTTTGATGGAGTGTGTATTGCAATGTGTTGAAAATCCCAGGGACAATGTGAATTCAGCACATTATTTGAACATTTGCTTTATGACCTTTTATTTTTCATTGAAAATTTATGATCATATGTGTCTCTTTGTTTCTGAGTTCCCCCTTCTTTGTCCTTCTCAAGGTTGCATGTAGCATTTTAAGTTCCAAGTATGCTATTGCAGCACTAGTAACAGCAGAATGCTTTGGATAATGTTGCATAGCAACATAAAATTTAATTTGTGTCAAATGTTTTGGCGTTCTCCTAATGTGAGTTTTTTCATCCTTTTCTTTTTCACTTAAATTGCATTGCCATTGATTGGGGTGAAACTATTGGTATGCTGGTCCATTGTGAATATTGTTTTAATCAAAGCAATGCCCAATATCCAACATTGTCTGGAGTTTTTGTTTTTGTCTTGCATTAGTTTAATGCCCTGTCAGCCATAAGAAACCTGAAATGGTGTGTGAAAGGAAGACTGTTTCATTTCTGAAGTTTTATGCAGCCCAGAGTTATATTCTCTTCTTGTGATTACTCTTATTTCATATTCCCCTTGTGTTTACAGTCAATTTTCCAATGACATAAGTGCAACTGTATTATCCATTGGTTAACTAGAGAATAGAGTTGGTGGATAGTCTTTTCCTGTTTCAACAATAATCAAAGCACCTTGAGTTTATAAATAAAATATTTTTTCTAGAAATTGCCTAAGAAACCATTGTTCGAGATGGATTTTGAAGCAGAGTATTCTTATAAGGAGCATGGACATTTTGGCCATTTCTGGGGAAGGCCTAGATAGAAGTGAGGGGAGTGAATTTGAAGAATTAATATCACTGGAGGGATATGTTTAATTACATCTCAGGAGAACATCTGACCTATGAAAAATCAAGTCAAACAGAGACATGAATATTCTACCTGACTACTGATTTCATTGTGTTCAGGGTGGTTATATATGAGAGTAACTGGAGGAGTAGCAACTTAATTAAAATGTACCTCTGTGTGTGATATGTGTGATTTGGTTAAAATGAAGGCAGGAGTGAAAAGTCTGTCTTTCCCTTTGGTGAAATACTTCTGTAGCGAGTGTGTTCTAGAGACTGGGCTTCCAGGCTGACGCTGTCGTCTCAGATACGTTCTTCTGGTGCTAAACATGTGGCTCTGGAGCTGTTCAGAGCTCACCTGTTACAGCAGGGTGACAGAGATGGCTCTGTGAGCCTCAGCTGTGCTACCACTGCAACTCAGCAGCAAGAGTGGTTTGAGGGGACTTGAGCTGGGGGGGCTGTTCAAATGGTGCGGTGAAGGCTTCTTAAGGGGAATGCAGAAGGAGGAGGGGGGACAAATCCATGTTTTAACAAGAGAAATTTTGATTAGGTAATGGGATACAATTTTTTTGTCAGACAGTGCCAGGTGTTGCCCACCAGAAGGGCTTGGTAACCACCAGTGTTGGAGACTTGCACCTCCCTTGGTCATTATATTGAGCAATCTGATGCAACTTCAAATTTGGCTCTGGTTTGAGCTGCAAAACACCCAGATGACCTCCAGAGGTCCTATCCAGCTCTAAGCATTCTTTGATTTTGGCTGATCCTCCAGATCAGTATACAGATTCTTGGGCTGTTAAATTCAGTCTATAAAGAAACTTGTGTAGTGATGTCTTTGCTTTTGTTGAAGGCTAGATCACCTTAAGCCTTAAAAAAAAAAAAAAAAAAAAAAGGCGGGTCTATGGTTGCACTGTGGCCAAAGTTTGTTTTTTTTCTGCTTTTCTTTACCTTTGCTTTTTGTGTCAAGTTTTTAAGAGTATATAAACATGAAAAGGTTTCCTTGATAACTAGCTTCCATATGAAAGGAGCACATTTCCCCTTTTAACACATAATGAATACAAGCAAGAAATGTGTTTAACCAAAATCTTAACCTAAGACATTCCAAAGAAATATTTCACGTATCTTCTCTACAGTTTGTTCTTACTCCTAGTTAGTAATATACTTTACCATCAGTCTCAGGTAAATTCTGCAAATGTAGTTGCTATAAAATTCATGGTAGCTGGAGTTAAATGACTCTTTTGACCATATCTGTTCAGCTGCTATGAAATACATGTGTCACTACCATAATCTGACAGCATGGTTTGTGTCTGAATATGCAGTTTCCATATCTCAGAATCCCGCAAGAGCGTTTTTTCTTTATCAGTTCTGTACACATTTCAGTCTAAAATTATTTTATTAGGAACAAGTGTGGAGATAAAAAGTTACCGTGCATTTTAAAATGTTTCTCTTGTTACTAATGGTCCTCTAATGGCAATAAAATGAATTTTGTGAACTTTTTAAAGACACAGTCTGGTGACACTTAGCTGTAAAATTTTGTGTACCATTTTATGGTGAATGGGTTGAAGGCCTCGTGCCCACCAAAGCCCCTCAACTGGACAGGGGAGAGAAAATAGAAAAAAATGCTGATGGGGTGAGAGAAGGACAAGACAGATCACTCACCAGTTGTCATCACAGGCAGACTAGACTTAATTTAAGGAAATTAGTTGAATTCATTCCCAATCAAAATCAGAGCTGGATAATGAGAAGTAAAACAAATCCTAAAACCATATCCCCCCCACCCCTCTTCTACCTGGGATTAACTTCATTCCTGACTCTGTACCTCCTCCCCACGCTCAGTGGCACAGGGAGGTAGGGAATGGGGTTAGCAGAGAGTTAATCCCATGTTGGTTCTGCCACTGCTTCCTCCTCAGGGAGGGAGTCCTTCCCCTGCTCCACCACCGTGTCCTTCCCACGGGAGACACTCTTCCATGAACTTCTCAGAGGACTCTTTCCCACGGATTTCAGTTCTTCACAGACTGCTCAGGCTGCTCCAGCATGGGTCCCCAATGGGATCACAAGTCCTGGGTCACAATTGTCTTTTGGGCATCCACCTGCTCCAGCATGGGCTTCTCCACAGGCTACAGGTGGATCTCTGCTCCTCTGTGGATCACCACGGGCCTCAGGGGAACATCCTGCCTCACCATGATCTGCACCACAGGCTGCAAGAGAATTTTGGCTCCAGGGACTGGATCACCTCCTGCTTCTCCTTCTTCCCTGATCTTGGTGTCTGCAGAGTTTCTCTTGTATATTCCCACTCGTCTCTACTCTGACCTCAATTACTTTCATGCAATAACATTTTTTTTCCCTTTTAAAATCTATCCCAGAGGCACAAGCACTCTGCTTGATGGGATAAAAGCATTCTGTAGTACTTTGTTTCCTGTGTTGTTTTTATTTACTTAATGGGTTTACAGCTTATTTTTTTCCTCCTTTTCAGATTTAAGTAAGTTTTGAGTTCAGTTGAATGATCTGCCATTTCATTTGATATGCCTTGAGATTTTGCTGACACTTTAGATCATGTGCACTTGTAATTGGCTTTATGGTTTGGCTTTTTGATAATTTGATAATATCTGTATTATTACATTATTGATTTAAATGAAATTATTATTATCTTGATGGGATTTGTTAAAGATATTAATTTGCAAGGTCAATAATTTCAACGGAATAGAGAAATAATGGAAGAAAATTGTATGGATTTACAAATCTAGGCCAAAAATGTAATGAAATATTGTTGGGTTTTGGTAACACTAAGGATAACAATCGATAAAAAGCAAGCTGAAAGTGATGTTATATAATCAGAGTAGTGACTCTCATATGAGTTTGCAGTGTGTAAGGCTAAAGAGAAGCAGATGTGAAGATGTTTTGTTCTATATGGTATACGTCTGTGTAGTGCTTTAGTATCAGAAAAATGTTTACCAGTTTTCTAAAAAAAGACAAGTGGGGATAACAGTTTTCCTACATGCATTTCAATATATGGAAATATTTTAAATGGAAGTGGTAATGATTTGGAGGTTTTCAGTGCATAATAAAATCTTCTAAGAACCTTCAATTTTTAAAATTAAATTTAATTAGCTCAATTGTTAGCAGCAGTGTTAGTACCAGTGTGCTGTTTCATTGATCTGAGCACAAAGTCTGGGTTTGAACAGAGTAGGTTTAAGGCAGGGAAGTACCTACATTTCCTTACAGATGAGAAGAACAAAAGCTTTGTTTGCAAATTTTGGTGAACAATCAGCATCTCCCTCTTTATCTTGAACTTAGAGGCTCACTGGTCTTTGGAGTAGTGCCTGCAGAGTGGAACACTGCCTTCTCACTCAGGACCTTTGTCATTTGTAGGAGCAGCATGCTGAAAGCTGAGACAAAAATACTATTGCTCTCCTTTTGCTTGTGAAATGAAAGTATCTCTGTGTATCAACACTGTGTTGTTTACAATTGTTTTTTTTTAAATAATGGAGACTTGCGAAGACCTCATCGCAAGGCAGTGTCAGTAATTGTGGGGAGAGCTTTTATCTGGAAGGCTTGCAATCTCTTTTACAATAGAAGCCTCCTAATTTGAGATTATTCTTTTTCCAGTGACACATTCCAAAAGGGAAACACATTTGTTTGGATATAAACAATAAAGAATTGTGTATGGAAAGTGGTATATCCCTATGGACATTTTCTCACAGGACTGTAATTCTGCACCAAATCTCTTATGAATTATGTCACAGCTCTACTTAAGGAGATCACAACAACCATTAAAACTTTGACATCTATTGTTAGGTTGTTGTTCCTGTTTTGAACTGTTAATACTCTCTTAATACCATAGATGGTTTATTTTCTTTCAACTTTTCTTCTGTTTTAGTGTCTAAATATTAAAATTAGAAGTGTATCTTGACATGGATGTCTGTATGAGTCCCAGTCGTGACACTTCTGGTATTTGTGAAAATGAACTTGTTACTCTAACATTTTTATTTCTCTCCCACCAAGATTTTTTAAATTGCTTTATTCCCTCTCCTCCATCAATGTAGAAAAGTAAATGTTATTATCCATGCTTATTACTTGTTAAGAACCTATTGTAAAGACTCATAAGTAATAATTGACATCTTCATCCCTTTTTGCAAATATTTCAGATTTTTGCTTCAGTTGTTTGTTGCTGTTAACCTTGCTCTTTTTGCAAATGTTTTTTAAACAGTCAAACCTCAACTGAATTTCTCAGCAGGCATTTGCTTGTTCATTTTTATAGCTTATATTAAATGTGAGACTCCTAATTCTTACTGTTTCTGTTGTTCCTATAGTAACTAGATGAGGGGAGATGCAGCAGCATCACTTCACTTCCCAGTTGGTGTTTGTGTTCTCAGCAAGGGGGGAGGGTATGAGGAAAGAAGAGTATTAATTGGGATGTAACTGGTTGAAAAGTATACTCCTTGTTGGGTTGTCTCACCCAACTACTACTCTAGAGGAGTTAGTTAATGATTTTAAGCAGGGCTTCTCTAACTTTCTTTATAAAATTTTTGTCCTCTTGGATAGAGACATGATTTACTCTAAAGTATGCGCCAGCTTTTGGTCTTATAGCTGCTGTTTGGTTCGTAATGGTTCCTTCCAGCTAAAATGCTGTTTTGTTTATCAAATGGCTAGCAGTAGGATTTGTGTCAGGAGCTAGACTGGTGCTTATGTCTTAAATATAACCTGAACATACATGAAGTGTGGGGCTTTTTAATTCCTGCTTTTAAATCTGATTTTTGCAGCTGTCCAGTAACTGTAGTATATTAGACTGTAGTTTTATTGCCCACTAAGTGACTATCTTGGAGTAAAATGTTTTGATATTTAAATGCTATATTTTCAGAGATTACTAAGAACTAAGGTAGAACTAACATGTTCTACCTTCTCCAAGAAGTAGAGGTTGTTTGAATTCTCCTTTAGTAGTCCTTTCTCTTATGTCATGATGGAAACCTTCATAACATAGTTTCCTGAGGATCTGTGGTGCCAAATTACTCCCTCTGAAGTAAACCAAAATCTTTCCTCCATACCTGAGCACTTGAAGTTCTGCTGCTCTGCCTTGGTGCCTCTTGTTTAGCACTACTGCTAAAGCACTACTTGTGAAGCACTACTGCTCTCTGAGGGTTGTGTTTCTCTCACCATGGTATGTGCATTGTGAGACTCTGGGAAGAGTTTTACAATATTCAATCTTATATTATACAATATTCAAGTTTATTATACAATATTCAAGTTTATTACATAAAACAACCACAAAATATTTAACCTATATGTAAGCTCGTCTGAAGCTGTTTATTTTTATTAAATAAAAATTCATGGGCACAGGAACTGGATATCATATATTGCATCTCAAGAAGATGGGTCCCATCAGGTTTAGTGTATGTACATTGAAAAGCCTTTCCTAGCCAGAGCAGCTCTGATTAGCAAGAGGAACTTAGAAAGTGCTGGTTAGTAGATAATCAAGTGGTTAATTTGCTCATGTGGGAAATAAGAAGCTGAGATGTAGGCTTCTTGTTACTTAAGAAACAGGTTGGAACCAAGATTTCTCCCCTTGCAGGAAGGTGCCACGATGCAAGGTGTTAGTGACACAGCGGGGATCCTGCAGGCATCAGGTTGCCATCCATGAAATCCCTACTGTCTTCACACTGGTGGTGGTGCCTCAGGAGAAGCTCTTGCTCTTTTGCTCAATTAAAGTTTTTAATTGTTTCCCATTTTATTCCTTCCCTGTTTCCCCTGCCCCTGACTCTCTCAGAGGGGTTCACAAGAGCTAATGAACGTGACATCTGCTAAGTTCATAAATCAGTTTGTTTCTCTGCTGGCTGCCTAAGCAGGGTTCCGATCCTCAGTGGATTGCATATTAGAACAGATTTAAATTTTAATCAGAACAACATCTCTTCTAAACATTCTGGCTTTAAAAATGTATAAATGGACAAGACTCTTGCTTCCATAGACTCTAACCTAGCTTATCTCCTGTATTCATGGGACCACTAAGTCTCCGAGGACTTTGGGGAATCTTTCTGAGGCTGAGGCTGCTGGGGCTGTTCAATCTCTAGAAGAGAAGGCTCATGTGGGATCTTATCAATGTGTATATGTGCCTGGTGAGTGTGAATAAAGAAAACTGAGCCAGACTCCTTGCAGTGCTATCCAGTGGTAGGAGGCAGTAGATGTAAATATAGTATATCAATAAACCTTTTTTACTGTGAGAGTGGTCAAACACTGCAAATTTCAGAGAGAGACTATGAAGTCTCCATCTGTGGAGAAGTTTAAAACCCAACTTGGCTCAGGCCTGAGCAATCTGCTGTAATTTGTAAGCCCTCTTTGAGGCTGGTTATCTCCAGAGGTCCTTTCCAACCTGAAATATTCTGTGAATATTGTGGATTATGTCAGCAGATAAAACAGTTGGGAGCTTTTTTTCTGTGAAGAAATTGCTGCTTGGAGAATATTGTATTGCCAGAGATAAAATATGGCTTTTGTGAGATGTTTTGAAAGTCCTTTCTGCTTAGATTTTAATTTTTATCTTACTAAATCTTCTGAAGTTATAATATTAATTTCTTACAGCCTAATTCTTTTATTAGAAACAGCCTGACCTATAAATCAATGCAGTAACAACATTTTTATCAGCTTGCTTCACTTGACAAGTAAATGCATTTTTATAGTGCTTAAAATCCAATCCTGAATGTAAAGGTCTGTTGAAGTATTTTTGATTCATAGAATCATTAAGATTGGAGAATCCCTCTAAGATTGAGTCCAACCACTAACCTCACACCACCATGTGTAGAACTAAACCATACCCTCAAGTGCCTCATTTTTTATCCTAATTTTTTTAACATTTCCAGGGATGGGGATTCTACCAGTTTCTTGGGCAGCCTGTTCCAATGCCTGCAGCTGCAGCTTCCCAGCCACTTTCCCCCAGCCTGCAGCACTGCATGGGATTATTGTGACCCAAGGGCAGGACCCAACACTTTGCCTTGTTGAACCTCATACAATTGGCTTTGATGCATCAATCCAGCAAACTCATCATACTCAACTCTACATCAAAGTTGCTAGGCAAAAGTTTAGGAAGAATTTCATCAAGAAAACTGGTTAGGACAATTGTATCCATATGATTTCTAACAGAGGTAAAATATAGTGTCAACTTGCATGCATCTCTTGCTGCCTGGTTACTGAATATGCAGAAAGTGATTATTCTGTTCTCTGGAATATTCAATTCAGGGTAGTACATAAATGTACAACCGGAGTTCGACAATTGCCTTAGGTGTTGATTTTATTGTCATTAAATATTAGCTAAGAGCAAGCATCATCTTTCTCTTTCCTAGATTTGCTGGTGAGTGTTTGCTCAAGGTCAATTGAAATTGCTTGTGTTTTCCAAGAAGAGAGTGCATATTGCCTCTTGCATGGTTCCAGTATATGTTGGGGAACTAAAAGTCAGTGATGGTGTTGAGAATTACAGATCAAAAAAGGAAGAATAAAAGAGGCATCTGAAAAGAGAGGCAGTGGTTGGAGCCAGGGAAAAAACAATGTTAGCACTGGGTGTGGGGTGGAAGAACAGCTTCCTGAGGGCTGGAGAAAGAATAGGTGAAGTAGAGTGCTTTGTTTGTTTGTTTGTTGGCTTTTCCAAAAAGCTGAAGATGTGTAATTTTGAGCCAAATTAGGACCCCTTGTGTAAGTGTGTCATTTCAGGTAAATAGCGGCAAGGAACTGAGAATTTAAGTGAGATTCTGACATTGGTTTTCTGGACATCTCTTTCAAATTCTTGAACAAATCCTGCTTGAGCAGACCCCTCTGCAGACATTAAGGATTTAAATATAATTATTGTTTGGATGAACATTCCAAAAATTCTGCTTTGAAGCTTTGTTATGCATTTCTTCATTCAAATCACTTAATGTTTTCAATCTTGTTTACTTTTTACAGCTGTTAACACAATAGGGCAAAAGCTTCCAAAGAATGACTATTGATGTTTGAGGGAACCTAGATCCTAATTGCAGAACAATTGCTGTGATGTCATGTGCAGATTTTATGTGGTGTTCACCAACAGCTGGTTGCAGACAAATAGATTGCAAAAAAATGCCTATAAAGGTTTTGTTCTACTTGTAAAGCTGCTGTCTGCACCATCCAAAGCTTTTGGGATGTAGCTGTGTGAATACTCCTGTTTCAAGAGAATTCTCATAGCATGAAATCAACTTTGTGGAGAAAAAAGTGCTTTTGCCCATGTGATTTTTTATTATTCATACACTAAAAACAAGCACAGCTCTAAAAATGTAGTTATATAGGATGAAAACAAATGTGGCTCTCAACTATGCATTTGTATACCAATATTTGGCATCACTTTGAATAAATTATACCAGCAAAAGTGGTTCTTGCCAGATTATTGATGTGTAGCATTAAAGTTAACCTAATATAAAACTTTCCTCTAGAAGAAAATATCTCCACTGAATGCAATTATTCTAGTAACAATAGAAATGCACATTTACTTAAAGATGGCATTTGTTACTGTGAAATGTCAAAGTATATTTCTATTTTCTAATTGTGAAATTAGTAACTAGAGATAAAAACTAAATGTCAGCAGGATAAAGGTATGGTAATTTTAGATTTCTAAGGATATATCTAGAAATGTTTTCATTATAAAATAAATGTATGTAATTTTATTACTCTCAAAAATAATCATCAAAGGCTGATAAGCTAAAAATTCTGCTTTTGTTTTCCAGAAACCAGCAAACATTCTGGTAATGGGTGAAGGTCCTGAAAGAGGAAGAGTCAAAATAGGTAAACTTTTTGAGAAAATTTATTGTGCAGCTAAGAGATTACTATAATAAAAAAATGCATCTTCTGTGTAAGATAGAAACAGATCTTCAGTATGCTTTGATTGTATGTATCTACAACCTTTAGTTCAATTTTAAATCTTATTCACTGACTTTACAGACTTAAGAAATTTCAAATGTATTATTAGACAGTTCTAAACTTGCCAAGGGTATTGGATGAGACATAAAAGCATCTGTATGAAACAAAAATAATAAGCACAGAGAAGAGGGGTGATAACCAGGGTGTTTCTTTTGATTTCTACTATGATTAGTTAGCATTGTTACTTATAAATTGTGTTTGGTTTTTTTTTTTTTTAATATAAATAACATTACTGCACATGTTTGTAGAGATCCAAAGGTTTGTTACACATCAGTTATTTGGTGCCAAGGTAACACATGTAGCTGTGATGGTTTTTATCCAAAATCTAATTGCCTTCTCAGTTTTAGTGGTGTGGATATTACCTTTTTGAAATAAATTATGTGGCAATACTGAAGTTTGTGTGAAAGAAAAGTTTCAGATTTGAATTGGGTTTAAAATGTGTGGGTTTGACAGTACACCAAATCTTGTGCTTTCCCATTTAGCATTTCTTACTGTTACTTACCAGGCTCATTCTGATGAGAATTTTTGAGTTCTATAAAATGAATGCTTAGTTTTAAAATACAACTCCATAACAGTGCATGCTGACTGACTCTGGAGCTCATTCCTCCAAATTATGTAGGAGGCACGCCTTGAAAAATAGTGCAAAACAATCTACACTGCAGTCATTTTAATTTTGCTCTTTGGGTAAATGTATAACAATCACAAGGACTCACAGTTTTGTAAGCATGTATACAAATAAAGGAGAAAATGTACATTAGAGACCTACTACTGTTGACTTCAGTTAATCAAGTTTTGTTACAGTTCTAAAAAATGGACAGGCATCTGTGTTATGTAAAGCTTTTCAATACTATGATGAAAGCATGTCAGATGTTATCCTTCATAGTTTTAGGAATGGATTAAATAGAATTTAGCCTTAGAAAAATTTGGTCCAGTATTGGAAGTAGTTTTTGTTTTGCTAGAAACTTTGATTTGTAATTTTTAATGTTTTTGAGCTGTTGTTGTAATTGTTTTTGACAATACTGTTGAATTTTGATATATTTGTATTAAAATTTAAATACTCTTCTCATTTTTTCTCCTCATTCCCCAGCTGATATGGGTTTTGCAAGATTGTTTAACTCACCTTTGAAGCCATTGGCAGACTTGGATCCGGTTGTGGTGACATTCTGGTACAGAGCTCCAGAGCTGTTACTTGGGGCCAGACATTACACAAAGGCCATTGGTGAGTTGTCCTGTGAGAAAGATGTTTGCCTGCAAGTTCTGTAAGGATAGTAGCCTTATAATAGAGAGGATGGTCAGCTGACCTGCTAGTTTTAGAGTTTTGTTACTGAAGTAGTAGCAGATAATCCCATCCATTAAAGATTTATCAAGATTAAAACTTTTTGAGGACTGTGCTTTTATTTTTCAATATAACCTAGACATTTAAAATATCTAGTTTGTTTTGTTGTTAAAACAAAAGTATTCTTTGAACTGGTTTATATGTTTTCTTAATATTGGCTTAAAAATCTTGCTGTGTTGTAAACCTTTGAAAGGGAAAGATTTGTGGCATTCTTGTAGGGTGTTACATGTCTAGATGCTTCTATGAAATGTGTGTCTTGATAAGCAGAAGACTGGACTCCTGTACTGTGCATAATCTGCAGATCATTTACTCCTGATGACTTATGAAGCTCCATGTTCAGGAAATGCTGGTAGCCAGGCTTGTTCTGCCCTGGTAAGTTCCAGAAGCACAATCAGCCTTGGTGCCCAGCTGTTTGGAGAATTAAAGCATTGAGGTGCATGGGAAGCATGGTTGGCTTCTCTACTGAACTGCAAAGGAAACAGTGACTCTCTGTTAATAGTGTTAAATTGTTCCTATGATTACAGAGGTGGCCTTCTTGGCCGACATTTTTCTGTTGCAGAAGTTTTTGGAGATGCTCTGTGGGCCTTTGTTCAGAGAGTCACAAAATACTGTGTTGTACTGGCATCTCAGTTTGAGTGTTCTCTTGGGTGGACCAACACTTTTAAGGCTCACAGTGTCTTGGTTTTTATTTTTAATAACTCCTGTTTATTCAACTACCATATACAGCAAAAGGTTTGGGGAATGAATGAACTGACACCTGACTTTTTGATGTAGACTTGCACTTCTCATTTCTTTATTGCTTTCCACTTCCATTTGGAATCCTCCAGTGCAAGAATTTATTTGTGTACTCTAGGAGAACTCTGCAGCAAAAGCTGAAGTATCAGAAGTGAGGAAAATCTGATCCATTTCAAAACCAAAAACATGATCCAAAAAAAAATACTAACTGCAGACAGATTCAGTCAGGTCAAAAGGGACCCTGGGAGGTTTCTTGTTCATCCTCCTGTTCAAAACAGTACCCACTGTGAATTCTGCCTGGTCTGTTGAGGGGTTTGTCCAGCTACATCTTGAAAACCTCTAAGAACAAAGATTTCACACCCTCTCTAGTTAACCTGTTCCACTGCAAAATCATCCTGGTAGGAAAGAAATTTTTTTTATACTTAGTTACAACTTTTTGTTTTGGTTTATGCCGATAATCTCTCACTCTCCTGTTGTTTGCCATTGTAAGAGCCTAGCTCCATCATCATGATCACCTCTGTGTGGGTACTGGTGGGGCTGCTCATAGATTCCTCTTCAGTCTGAACAAGCCCATGTCCCTCATTACCCTCTCCTGGAGCAGGTTCTCCAGCTTCTAACCATGCTGGTTACCTCTGCCTCTTGTCTTTGTTACTCCTCTGTTTCATGGTTGTTACATCCAAGGCTGCCATTGATTATCATATCCTCAAACAGCTTCTTCCTTCTTCCTCAGCAGCAGATCTGATGGATGACACATATAGTTTACCCCCAAGTCCATTAGAACTCTTTTCAGCATCCCTGAAGTGACCCTGTTTATGTTCTGTTTGTTCTCCATGATGCCCCATGGTCTGTCCACCTGCTCCCACAGCTCCTTTTGCTGGTGTCCCAGTGCCCCAAGGAGAATGTCTCTCCCAGTGGGAGAGACAGTGGGAGAGACATGTCTCTGTCACCATACAGACTGACTCCTGTGTGGCAGCACCCTCCCTCTGGAGCTCTGCCTCACCTGAGACAGAGACATCCCAGGGGATCTGCTCCAGTGGGAGCTGGGGATGGAGCCTTGTGATGCCCCCGTCCCCTGAATATTTCTAGCACAATCCCATGGTGGCAAGAGCGGACTCTTAGGGCCTGCTTCACATCTGCCACTATGCAGACTGGGCTGCTAGCTACTAAGTCTGTGTTTGCTGGAGTGTTTTAAAGAAAATACCAAGAGGATTGCCTCCAACACCTGTAAATTAGATGCTTAAATTGCCCTATGTTCATAGTGGAAAACACTGATGTGAATGGACCAGATTACTTAGTGACCTGCGTGTGTGGTACGGGGAAGTTACCTCAACTGACAGCTACCTGGTTTTGATAGATGGCATATTGTTTGGAGATTTGGGTGAGTGATATGTACCACTATCTCAGGGGATCTCTTTGAAGGATGAATTAGTATAATGCTGTTGTTTGTTTAATTATGTCATAAATAACTTGGTTCTTGCCCTGAGGGATCTCTAGTCTATACTGAAACAGAGGCAAGAAGTTCCTATGAAACTTCAGGGGACGATGGTACTCAGGAGAGATCTGTTTTTGCTAGTAGTTTATTATTTCTGAGGCTTTTATTTCTCAGCAGTGAGTCACCCAGGAGGGGTGTGAATGGTTACATTGTAGTACCTGGCATGCAGTGTGAGTGCTGAGGGCACTCAGAACTGTTTGGGCAGCAAAATGAAAAATACGGAAATGAAAACAAGGAAAGTTGCAAGTTGAGATTTGTAGGCTGACTGAAGGATTAGAGGAGCATGTGATTGAAGAAAAGAGAAAAGAAAAAAGGTACATGGAGCTGATCTGTATGCAGCTTTAAGGCAAAGAGAAGTGAGTAACAAAATGACAGTAGTGATGATGTTCATGCAGTTTATTGAGTCCAGACTTGTGTTTTGCTTCTAGCACTATGTGCACTTAAAAAAAGGCCATTTTCATGAGCTAAGCATGCTAGTGAGAGTTAAATTCGAATGCTAATGTTTTTGGCAAAAGATGCAACTCTTAAAACTTTCTCTGAAATCTCTGTGCAAGAAATACAATTTTAATATCTCTTAATATTACATAATTTGCAGGAAGTCTAATGTGTTGCTTTTAGTAATAACTCAGAAATTAAATAAGGTTCTCATTTAATTGCTCTTGAGTTGGAAACAATAATTTAGAAGAAAGGTGATTAGATATAGCAAATTATGGAAAAATATTATTTAGTATAACTACTTGTTTAGTATAGCTATTTTCCTGTGTCTTTTGGCTAATACATAACTTTTATTGATTAGTAAATACAAATAAGATAAGGCTAAAAGCAGAGTTTTTTCTTTCAGTATTGTCATATTGAGAAATATTTTTGTTTGAATTTACTAGGAAATCATTGTCATCAGTTCTCTTCTGCAACGTCCTAACATTGTCCAACAGTTGCTACATAATTTAGATGTTTGCTTAGGTTTTTACTACTTTTTTTTTTACTTTGTCTTGGTTTTATTTTATTTTAAATGTATTTTTTGTGTTCTACATGTAGTACTCTCTTCCTTATCTTTGTTTCACATACAATTTAATTATTAGCAGTGTATTCAAAATATCCTGGACACTGTCTACAATAGTGTCCAATTTGGTTTTATTCTTGTAATAAAGCCTTTAGGTGTGCTTGCTTGCATGTAAATATTTCTCATACAAGATCAAAGACTGAAATTAGAATTTGACTTTTGACTTGTTCAGGATTTTTGTCTTTGATTTCTGGACCTGATCTTAGTTACATTTTGTGGGTTTAACTTTGAGGGAAAATTGGAGTAAATACAATCTGTTTAGAAAGCACTATATATTACATAAAAGAATACATAAGCATATTTTATAATTTTAGGGATGATTTTCAGTGATATTTATCCTTTATTTAGTTTGTCTCTTCCTACCAGTGAAATATTCAACTTCTAATTTATTCCTTGCAGAACAGATAGTTGTTCATCCTATATATAACATCATGTTTTAAAGAGATGTAGGAATCAGGAAAATACTGTTGCTGAAAAACAGAAATAGCTTTTGCTGCTTTTTGCTTTCTGCATGTTAAAAGGATAATAAAAATCCCATGTTAGGGTTTCATGGAGAGTGATATTTCATTTCCTGAATTGTGAATGTTTGTAATGTAAGCCCTACTTGTTAATAAAAGTAATATTAATATTAAAAAGTAAATTTGTCAAAATATTAAAATTAAATTTATTTAAATTAATATTAGTAAGTAATATTACACATGTAATATCTGCTACCATAGTTACAAGTAACTAACTTAGCAGATTAATGCAAATTGGGAAAATGGTGTTGTAGAAGCCAAACTTCATTCTCTATTGCATTACCACAATGAATTTGTACTAAATTCGCTGTAACCTGTGAAGGTTTTCTGCATTTTCAGCATCAAAATTCAAAAATAGAATATATTTCTTGGTGTTCATCAGGTCTTAATACTTTAGCAAAGACGCAAAAACTGCAAATAAAAGTAACTTGAACAAACTGCAGGTGAAACCAAGTAGCTGCAAAAATGTAAATTGCTTTTGATCATATCATGACAACTTTAATAAAATTACTGAAAAACTAGAAAGTCTAGCACTTCAGAAAATGCCTTTATGCTCATAATACTTAAGAAACAAGGTTGAAGTAAGTAGCAAGGTACAGTGCTCCTTTCATATATGGGCAAAGACCTCTGCAGTTTAATTTTGAGGAAACTAAAGGAAAGGACTGTGGTAAAATGAAGGAAAAGTTAAGCTGACTTTGAGCTTGAAAGGAGACATTAATCACAGTGGGTTTTTTCACTCTGGGATCATCAGATTAGAAAAGAATGTTTTAGTAGGTAAAGCAAATATTAAGAACTCTTTCATCATAGGTTTTTAAGAAAGCATGTGACAGTCTCTAGTATGATTCATTCTGGGGCATCTTGTAGCATATCAAGGTAATAACATAATTATGACTTGTTTTTATCAAGCTGCAGCTTGTATAGTTATCAGTGCTATCAAACAAGCATGTTATCTTACCTCTCTTTACCACTTGCCTTAATTAAAGCAATAGCATGTTTGATAAATGGCATCAGATGACTTATAGTATTTTAGATGATTTGGATTTTGTTGACAAAAAAATTCTTTAAAGTGATCATTCAGCCACCCATTAAGCAAGGCCAAAACACTGACCTGAACCAAAAAAGGATGGACTTGTTTATAGTGAAAAAATAAATCTGGAAGCCTGAGACATCTCCATTTCTTAGGTACCTTTTTGCACTTATCTAAATTATAGGTCAGCAAAAATGTCAGAAATGGCCATGTGGTAACTGCATTTACCAGCCCAAATGAGACTTAGGTGTAGAGAAACTGTAATTCAAAGCACTGTCACTTCATTCTATTTCCAGAGTTCCATGCAGGAATGGAAGCTGGAAATGTGTGAAAGGTATAAGCAGATATCAAAATGCCTTTTAAAGCAAATGTCTCAGGAAGATATTTGGTATATCAGAAGGAATTAATTTATAACAAATTCTGGGATCCGTCAGAGTTTCAACAATGCCGTTTGACCTCATGCAGGAATAAAAGAGAGAGAAATATCTGGGGTGTATTATGTGGGATTTAGGATGGAAATGTGTGCATATGTGTTCCATATTGCCTATGCAGTGAGTCCCACACATTCCGAGTGCATCAGATGTCCCTACTGTGCATGCACAGATTGTTGGCATGCTGGCCAGGCTGTGGGGCCTCTGGAAATCTTGGACTGATGCCTGAAGCTCTTTTGGTCTCATGTTCTGGGAGGGTTCGAAGGAAAAAAAAAAGAGGTCTATCTGGAAAATCTGATAAACCAGAAATTACAGGTGGGATCAGCCAGAAGATTGAAAACTCTGTGGGAGAAATGTACAGGGGAGGTTCCCACCTGTCGTCTGTGGAGCCACAGGAGCAGGGGGACTGCTTTTAAGCATCCATGAGAAATAATTAAGAACAAATCCATAGTCAGTCAGCATTTGATTGCTGCATAGGAATCCACATTCTTGTTTTTGAGAGGTTGTGATTTGAGGAAGGGTTTGAGGAAAAACTAGAAAAATAAACTTAAATTAGAGAGGTTTGGAAATCACTCGTTTATGCACACTGAAAAGAAAAACTCAGGCTGCACCAAGAAGGAAACCTTGTTCATGCCCTGGGAAATGTTATACAGCATGAGGGGTAATTGGATTCAGATGATATTTTGTGGTAAACTTGTTCTGGTATGTGGTAAACTTTCTTAATTTTGATTATCACAGTTGTTCTTATGCTTTTTCTGAGAGGCAAAATATTTTAATACCAAGGATTAATTGTTGCTCTCTTATCTGGTTATTGCAGGTACTGGATGATTTACTGCTATTTTTTCCTCTTGCTCTCTAAAATAGCAAAAATATGTCTAAAATACTATACAAGCTTCTTCTTTTATTAAAAAATAGAAACCATTTTCTACTACAATAATCTAAGAAATGTAAAATTATATAAATTATTATTAGATCACCTAATTAGAACATTTTAAAGCTATATTAGTATTTTGGGAAGCTTGGGATGCTGACAGCAATTCAAGGAATATCATCTGCAGGATTGTTGCACACTTTTAACACATTAACTGTTTTGTTCTCTAGTTCCTTCCTTCTGCTACCTCCTCTATTACTCTTGCTTCTCAAATATGTTAAGTCTGGAAATTAGCTGGTGGTCATTGTCAACTCTGAAGAGTCTGAGAGGTGTGTAGTAGTTTAATAGTCAGAAGATTGAAAATGGTGCTGTGGGTCTCACCTGTCTCTACTGGTGTAAAACCAACGGACATACTGTAATGTGAGGCAGGCTAAGTTTCATTTCTTAAAACAGTAAGCTGGGTCTCAAAAGACTTGGCTTTAAATACTGATTCAGTACCAAGGGTTGTATGTAGTTGGCCACATTTAATTTATTCCATCCCAAATGTTGTTTCGTTATCTATAAATTGAGGACACTACTTAATGGTATTGTCCTGAAGATAAAGTCCGTTAAGGATAATAGGGAACTCCAGTACAAGTATACTGTAAATTGTTTTTGTTAACTCAGTTAACAAAACAACTCAGATTATTTGTCTGAGAACCTTGGATGTCACTTCGCATCTGCAATCAACTTGAGAAATTTACACATTCTGGACATTAAAAACAAAAAAGGACAGAAAAGGAAAACCACTCAATCTTCAACACAACCACAATCTGCTAATTGTCCTGATTTGGATTGCTTGGTAAATTAACCTGTAAACTTCCATATGTGGTCACTCAATACTTTTTCTATTCTTCTGACTCTCTCCCCTTGCAGCACTTATGAAGGGAAGTACTGGATGCTTTTGCCGTTTTGTTTTAGTATTTTGATTTGCTGCTGCAGGATGATTACTATAACTTAACTGTATATAGCTTGTTTTAGAGCAGGAAAAATAATATAAAAATACTCAGAAGGCAGAATATCCTCTATAGCAATAGGTCTGAGATAAAAACACACTTTTGAGCAAGAGGTGCCTTTAAAAATCTGTCTACGCTTAGTCCCATGTACATCAAGAGTTGTCAATGATTTGTGGGCCAAAAATCCTCTCTACTGATCATAGGTTTAGTTCCATGTCTTTTTTCCTTCTAACTGTTTTCCCTCCAAGTATCAGCTTTGTGTTCTTCCAAACTGTTAATAACCATGGGGACTCACATGGGCAAGCTTTTTCTTCCGTAGTATCTCACTGACTTTGCCCTTTACCTGACAGATGAGCTTTGCAGCTGCACATTGATTCTCTAATCTTCCCGAGCAACATATGCCATGAACTCAGTAAAAAAAAAGATTTCGATTTTTTTAAAAGAAAGATTATTTAGGGAAGTAAGACAGGATTTTTTCTTAGGAAAGTTGGTTCCATAAACATGTTACCCTCACTATACTGTGCAGTAATGAGTAGCTTTTAATATGCACTTTTTGCTACCAAATCTGAGAAGTTGGCTCCTAAAAGTTGATTTTGGATGAAAACCAAGTGCCTGCTATCCTAACAAGATGCATACTTCTGGTGCAGAGGAGTTGTTTTAGCTGATCCATCAGTTTGATCATCAAACAAAATTACTTCAGCAATATCAACTGGCACTTTCAACATTACAGCACTGATTGAGTAGAATGACTGGTTTTCAGGACAGGTGTGATTGCTTCACAAGTTGAGTTCTTGTCAATAATTGTGATTGACATCAGAATTACTCTTGTTTATTTCATGTATTATGGAGTTGCTTATAATGATGTTAGAGTTACTGTCTGTGCCTTACTAGAAATAGTTGTAAGGCTGAAAACCTTAGTAACAGATATGTTAAGATATTGTAAAGTAAAACACTCTGTTTGGAATGACAAAGAAGCTTCTCCAGTGGTACTGTCTGGGAGGCAAGGTTTCTTCATGTGCATTCTTCTCCATTGACTGAAATAAAGTAGGCATCAAAAGCTTTGATCACTTCTAGAAAAGACTGTCATGGCTTGTGAATTGGAACAGTCCAAGAAAGGATTCTTCACAGATGTTCCTTGTTATAACTCAGTCTTCCAGAGAGTATGGTTTTGCTCACCTTATGTTAGCTCTGAAGGTGCTGACATGTTGGATCAATTAAAAAGTTGTAATAGTTGAAGACACAAGCCAAGTGAGAACACGCAACAGATAACTCACTGTTCCTCTTTACTTAGCATGGAGTTAACCTGCAAAGAGTTCCACTGTCTACAAAAAAGCTAGTTCATTAAAATATTTTGCGTTTAATTAGAAAAAAGTATATTTCCCTTCCAAAGAATATGTACTGCTTTCTTATTTGCTATTGTCAGTAATTTTTTTCACATGATTTTGTGAAATGCAGAGCTGTGCATATTTCCTGAAAAGTTTTGTAAATACTATTTTACCTAACAATTGCTAATCTTGCCTGTTTTTTTAATTCTGTCGTCATTATAGGAGGAAATAGCAACAATGTCTGTATTAGACCTGCCTGATACTTCGCAGTATAAGAGAGATTTGTGACCTTTGCAATAAGTTTTCATACTTCCTTTACTTGCTGCAGTTTGATATTTGGTAGTGGGAAGTAACCCTGAAGCTACAAAGCTGCCTTTTGTCACTCATTGCATTCCTCAGACTTTTGAAGAGTTGTCACTGAAAGGCCATTTTTCTTTTTTCCCTTGTTTCCATGAAGAGCTTGACAGCTTGCCAGGGTAGCTCTTGGACCCTCGGAGGTATAAGCATGGCTGCTGCTAAAACAAAAGTAGCAGTATGTTCTTTACTAAATCTTGGAGGTGCTCATAATGTTCCTCTGCCATCTCCAACCATCTAAAGATTTAGGATTAGGGAAAAAGCAAGTCTGTAGCACCCTTTCCATGCCAGAACTAAGCGATTGTCCCACTGACCTAATTCCTTGCCCTGAAATGACATCACCTGAGGCTGGAGCTGCCCCAGGTTCTGGAGGAACTGAGAGGAGGAAGAAGATGGAACTGTCACTCTATTCTGCATTCATGCAACCATCACTCTATGCTCCCAAGGAAGTTAGCTGCTCTACTGCTAGCTAATATAGCTAATAGCTAATATAGTAGATATATAATATAATAATATACAGATATATATGTTATAGATATATATCTTATAATATAATAATATATAGATCTATAGTAGATAACGTGGTTTATGCAGCGGTAGTCTTGGAGACACAAGTGAGGAGTTAAAGAATTGCTGATGAAAATGTGGTATATGGGATTAATGGGTTGGGGGAGGAGAGAAATCTTTGAGAAGACAGTCACTGAAAATCCTTGGAAAAGCAATATAATGTTGGTGAAGGTTTAGTTCTCAAGTTACTGATGCTGGCAAAAGCCAAATTCTTGTGCTCTGGGGTTACAATTGTTGGTAAGATTTCAGCCTCGATGATTCCTGTCTTCAGGAATCTGCACATTTTAAATACAAGGTTTCATATAGAATCATAAACCTGGAATTGCCAAATTATTGGATGTGAAGTTCTGTAAACTAAGGATTAAGTTCTTTTACAGGATTTTGCTGTTTGGAATCATATTTTTGCTGCATGAAAGGACTACTTAGGGCCTCTGGATTTGTTGCCACTCCCTGTATTAAATCTATTGTACCTGTGTTGTCAAGCTTAGCACAGTAATTTTAGTGAAATGTTGCAAACTAGATAATGTATCTAATGCATAGCAGAAGTCTGAAATCATATAATCCAGGATCTTCATTTAATGATATACTGAGGAGTAGAAATTTAAGTGGGAAAATAAAGTATTTTTGACAATCTTGAATACCTCTGTTAAGAGAGAATGTTGAAAGCCTGGCCCATTAAAGCACTGCAGAAAATAACAATTTAAGTCAACTCAGAATTTCAGTCAAGATTCTTAATAATTTTTATAGTTATATTAGTTTAAATTAAATAAATTGTTAGTGCACAAATGGGAAGAAGGCAGTTTAGTTTAAAATGCTAGGATGAAGGCATAGAGGTAAAAAGAAAAGTAAGGATGGTGCATTTCATTATTAATTCAAGTTAGTATGGTTTAGCACTTAAAAGTTTTGAATTATCTTGACATTACATCATGGCACAAGAAGATGATGCACTTTTGAAATAAAACATTGTTCTTAGGTACATGGTTGGCTGGCTGTGAACATCCCTCGGATTAGTGGGAGGTGTTGTTTCTGTCTGCAGCACAGTCATCTTTGTGCTTTACAGTGTAAGTTATTCTTCAGTCAAGGTCTGTTGAGGTGCTGTTTGTTAAAAAAATTGGTCAACATTTCCTAACATCAAAGAGTATATGTATGATAACAGGACATATGTAAAAGGCATGTTCTGTTCACCTTACCAGACCAAAGAAATATATTATTTTTTAAAATCTAATTTCTAATGCTAAAACCAGCATAAAAATTAACAAACTATTTTTCTATACTATCTCTGTGCTCCTAGACTCTTGTGTGTAAAGATTCCAGTCTAGAATGTGCTGTTGTGCTCAGTATTAGATGGAATAGTTTTTTAATAAAGGTTATATCTTTTCATTAGACTAATTGATGGCTGTTTGAAAAATTTAGACAAATTTGCCTGTGCAGTCCCATTTTAGGTTTCCAGTTCATTCGTGTTTTTGATGTCCTTGCCTTTACTGGAAAGTTTTGGAGCATCTTAAGTAAATGCTGTAGCTCTTACAGGTGGCCTGAAAAGCCCTGTTTGGGCTAAGGTCTTGCTGACTAGCTCTTGGGTAGCCTGGTTGTTGTGTTAACCCTTGGCAGGTGCAGGGAGGCTCTATTTTGCTGTCTGTCCTTCTGCTCTTCATTGTCTTTACCAGCATTCACATGTGTCCAAGAGTGTAGGCTTTGTGTTCAAAATGTTCAAAACAACAACAGGAAAAAAGCACTTTGGTTGAGTACTGATGCTATTATGCTAAACCTGACTAATGATGAATTCCTCAGATTGATTGCACCTAAATAGATGTTTTCCAAGTCTTTACTTGCTTTCTTTAAGAGAATTTTATTAAAGAATTCTATGAGGCTAAGAGATAGTTGATTTATTTCTTTTCTTGGATATAGTTAAGAATTATGATGCATTTAATCTTGGATTCTGTCCTGTGTTCACTGAAAAGTTTTGCTTAATATGCATGGGAAAAGATGTTTCCTCTTATGAATCAAGGCTATTGCTTAATAAATTGCCTTATTGTCTTAAGTGGTCATACTATTCTTAAAGAATGTTTCCAAGATACTGGAACAAATACAGAAATGAGATTATTGTTCCGTAGAAATGAAAGAATACATGAGCATTTGTCTGCTTAATCAGCCCTATCATTGAAACAGCATCCCTTTGTTCTTGCTTCTTGGCTACAGTGCTAAAGTAGAGCAGGACATGCAGGATTTTCTCAGCTGACCTGTAAAGCTGTTAGAGCCCCAGGTTTTAAACTGGGACATAGACAGCCATACAAATATTTTAATAATCTGTGCATACAGGCATTTATATAGGAAATCTGTTTACCAGTCTCAAGTGTCCATCCATAAAAAGCTGGGGTTTATTTATTTTCATAAAATTATATAGTACTTGAGAAGTATTGTCATAGAGGAAGGATATTTCAGTGGAGAATGGTTTGAATGGAACCTGGGGAAGTTGCATGGTTAAGAATCACTCCTACCCCTCTTTCCAGAGCCAGGGAGCAAAACTGGCTTGCACTGGGGTCCAGTGTAAACTTGGGGAAAGTGAGGGCTCTGTAAGTCTTGGGGGTGGAGGAGAACATCAACAAAACAACACAACCCAACAAACAGTAAAAACCTTTTACCACAGATCAGTCCTGAAGCCTGATGACAGGCTGTAAAGAGACTGTAGTAATCAGAACCATCTTTACAGCAATGGTTGTGTTACTCTGGTAAACTTAGTAGCATCCTCTCAAGACATCAAGATGGGAAAACGTTTCCTCCCAAGATGGGAAAACATTTAGTACCCAGTGCAAATCTGTAGGACCTTTGTGCCCCAGTTTTCAGTGGGTCTGGAACATAATAAATGGATACCTTCAGTAGTTTTAGCTTTGGCTCAGGAGCAGTGAGGCTACTCACTGTCTTGATCATTAGTACAGGGGAGAGGAGATAATTAATTGTTGGATAATTTTTGCCACTTATTTTGGTGCTTGCTTTTAAAAAAGTTTTATTTATAATGAATTTTTTATATAGCATTATAAGAAGCTCCTTTAGTGCTAGAGGCAGATGATGTGCATTAGAATAATAATACACTGTACTTGAAAAGTACTACTTGTGTGTTCTAAGGCTTGCTTTGTCAGTGCCCACTGCTGAGGAGTAGTAGGTATTACTTGGAATATATTTGAAATAGATGTAATAATCATTCATTTTAAGGGTCATAAATGGAAAACCTTAAATGGCACTAGACAATGACTTTTTTCCCAAAGTTAGACCTAAAATTTATATTTGGTTGACTACTGTGAACAATGTAGGAGATACATACCTATTAAGACTGCTTGTATCTATGAAGTGTTTAAACTAAGCAGAATTTAATGAAGCTTTCCTGCTAGAAAAAGTGCCACGTGTAGTACATTATTATTGTAAGTTATGATTTTTTTTTTTTGAAGAAACAAAGAAAAGGACTAGCTAATCTTGGCAGAAAATCATTAGCTGTGAATGGTATCAATATATGCCAAGGATGTGTTCAAGATCAGGTTACATAAAAGNGAGAAGACCCTGACCTGCTTGAGCTGCATGGCTGCAAGGCCTTCCCATATATTTAATCTTTTCTTACCTAAATTAAAGCTTCAGGTTTTCTGTACCAAGTCTTTTGGGTTACTTTACATTAGTTCTTTGGAGATTAAGAATATATGGCAAGAAACATAAAGGGTTGAACCCCAGCATATGAACTGCTAGAGAATATAGCAGTTAATCAAAGTTAGAGTAGTCTCATGCTTGACTTGCCAAATAATGCCATCCCACAGAAAATTATAACACCGTCTTGGGAGTTTCCAGTGTTTATACATATGTAACATCCACTTGGTACAATGTTTGTCTTTCTGAATTTTCAGAGGATTTAAAATGCACTCTCTGTACACTGTATAGTAGCTCTTCTCTCACAGAGTGCAGCTGATGAAGGGAAAAACAGTTTTGAAGTTTGTTGTGTCACATCAGGGAGATTTCCCAGTTCAGCTTTGCTGTCAGGGAGAATACTAGATTTTACTCTTTTTTTTCATTAAAAGGAAAAGGTTAGTCTGGATAGAGCAGTTATGAATGAAATAATGAGCAGTGGCTCCACCTCTCCCTCACAAATATGATGGACAGTGAGCACTGTAGAAAGCCATGAAAACTAAAAGAGCTGCAATTCTTTTGGCCTCTAGATAAGCCATCTCCAAAAGGATTTGCTATCATATGAAAATAAGTGAATAGATACTGTTAAATGAAGATTCCATTCTTCAATTAATAAGTAATTTCCATTCTCGAGTAGATAATTTATGCCTACTACCCAGGCAGCAATTGTGATTAATATGCTGCATTAGTTGCTGGAGTAGATAAAATCTCAACAGCTAAAGATCTTGTTTTCATGCAGATAAGGCTAATAGGAAAATCAAAGGAAGATAAAACCTCGAGAATGTGATGTAATGCACAGAGCAAGTTATACCCTGTCAAAGCTGTAAAGTCTGAATGAATGTTATCAGATTTTCCTGTAAGGGAGGTTGGAAGAAGGGGTTATATATTGGGACACCTCAAGCTCCACACCTGTAACATGACGGAAATGGAGCTGACCAGTTTTGGCAAATAGAGTGTGATGGCTCGTTTCTTTATTTTCTACGTAAGGAGTGCACTGCTTTTCTTAAGGACACCCTGTGTCTCATAGGCAGCATGGGCCAATCACCACCATTGACAGCAAGTGGGGCTTTGGAGTCTTAGATTAATTGCAACAACCAAGAGACTTTTCTTGGTGTTTTCTTTAGTCTGAATCCAGTAAACTAAACTCTGGTTAAAGAATTTTGTATCTCTTAGATTTATACATTAAAGTTAAATTGCTTTTTGTATTTAGTTTGTTAAATTAGAAAAAAATAAAAAAGGTTTCTTAGGGTCATCTAATTTAACTTCAATTACTACACAAGTCTCCACATTTTTGTATTCAGCAGACTATGCTTATTATTAATCTGATCTCAACACCTTTTCCAAAGTTGTATCCCTCAGCATCCCAGACATAGATTTAGCAGTGTAGCAAATCATTAAATTGCCTCTTTTTTTTTTTTTTTAACTGATAACAAGCTTCTCACTGGCAAATTCACACTTTCATTTTAAGATGCATGGTAAACCATTGGGTCATACAGGACACTAAGATGTATGGTAATGAGCAGTATCTAGAATGCATACATGTAATCTGAAAAACTATTCTCTTGTAAATTAACGTTTTGGTCCACAATAGATTTAATCTAAAAAAGCATATTAATGAGAGTTTTATGAAATAGAAGTTTGTTTTTTTTTCTTTCAGTATATAGAATCATTAAGGTAGAAAAGATCTCTTAAGATCATCAAGTCCAACTGTCAGATATCACACTACTGTTTTCTTTATGTACATGAGATGTAGATGAGACAGTTAAAGTATTGTTGCTGTGGGAGTCGATTGTCAAGTAGGATTTTAATTTTTTCAAAGTTTGGTACTCACTCTTCTACACTTGATTAAAATTGGGATCTTTTTTCCTCATTTTAACTATTTTTCACCATTTGGTTAAATATATGAGCCATTAGTCTTCTCCTTAGTATTTATTTGGTTATCAATTATCTGTTTGGAATTGTTCTGAAATATGAGGTAGAAGTATTATTTCACTGTATCTTTGTGAGGGATAATCTTTGGTCAACTGAATGCCCTTTAAGCTATGTTGTAAGCAAATATTGTGTAGGTTTCTGACATAACTGTGAATATGTTAAGTGCTGGACTGCCACTGTACAAATTGACTTTCAAGACTCTAATTTTGGTTTATAGAAAGCATATCTTCAGATTTTACCCTTTTTAATGTATTATGTTAATGCATTGTTTTTAAATGTGAAGCATTTTGTCTTAAAGCGGATATACAGGTTGAGAAATCATGCAGAAACAAAAAACAGAGCAGCTGAGTACAGCAAATTTTCATTAATTATCCCCCTTCTTTTGTAGATATTTGGGCAATTGGCTGCATATTTGCTGAACTATTGACTTCAGAACCTATATTTCACTGTCGCCAGGAGGACATCAAAACAAGCAATCCTTTTCATCACGATCAGCTAGACCGCATTTTCAGTGTAATGGGATTCCCTGCAGGTAATTTATTTTCATTAAAGCAGCAGACATAACGCTAGTGAGTTGTTTGTTGGTTTTTTCCCTAAAGGAAATTACTAGTTGTTTGTATAGGTATGAAGAAACTGTCATTTTGATGGATTTGGAATTGCTGGCAATTAAAGAACAATAGTACTGGCCAACAAACAGGAAGTCAAACAACTCCTGTAGATATTTCTTCCTCAGTATTACTTAACTTACATGTTCAGAATTGTAAATGCTTTTTCTTTTTTCCACACTACTGAAGATAAAGACTGGGAAGACATAAGAAAGATGCCAGAATATCCAACTCTTCAGAAAGATTTTAGAAGAACAACGTAAGTAATGATCATGTAACAACAGTTCATTGAGTGTGGTGGAGGCAGGAATCAGCTCCTACACTCTGACTTTTTGGGGAGGGGATTTTGAAGTATTTGGGTTTTAACACTGTGGCAGCTGTCCTGTTTGAATTAGCGTGTTTACATGAATGATGTTCTCTCCCTCAGTTGCTTGTTAAGAACATCAACTGAGTGGCCTCCTCATTTCTCTAGAAGGGGTTACTGTAAGTGTAATTTAATCTATGGCAGGCACAGACAAATGAGCTTCCTTAACCCATTTCTATTACATATTCAAGATAATGTCATTCATTTTGTGTGAGAAAGAATAGGGAAGCACTGGTATTTTTGACAAGCGGGTATGTGGAGGCAGCAATGTATTGGACAGAAATTTCTATCGAGTGTTCAATTGGTTGCAATTCAAAGCCTGTCCAGGATCTGAGAATTTTCCTCCTTTTCTGTTTCCTGGTGCTTTGGCTAAGTTAGTCAAGTGGTGATAATAGATCAGAGCTGGTAAGGAGTCACATGAACTCCTTAAAGTAGGGGTAGAAAACATGGATTTGGGAGTTTTGGATTCTGTTTCCAGCTCTGATATGGATTCATTACACTAGCTTTACACAAAATACGAACCTTCTTTCTTTTGAAAATGGCTATAGATAACCTCTGAAGCT
>WBNO01030189.1:36674-107043 GCA_013400575.1 Peucedramus taeniatus
AAAATAGAGTATAAACTTCAACTTGTGTCTCTCTGTCATTGTCCTTATCAACAGCTTATCCGTATACTATAAAAGGTGCATGTTTAATGGAGATAATCTTTACACAGTTGATATCACTCCTGCTGGTGAAAAGCACACTTCATGTGTGCAACTGCTAGATAAATATCTGACATATCTTCTGATAGCAGTTCTTTTTACAGTTTACTTCCTGAGGGCTGGGAGATGTTTCTGTGGTCACTTGATAGAGTTCCATGTTTTTAATGCGCTATTATTTCAGACATGTCTTTCTTTAACTGTATTTTTCAGATATGCCAATAGTAGCCTCATAAAATACATGGAGAAACACAAAGTCAAGCCTGACAGCAAAGTTTTTCTTTTGGTAGGTGCAACTTGAAAAATGCTGTGATGACAGGAATGAAATTGCATTTCTAAGGGTAATATCTGTGTCTGTTTTCCTATCTCATTCTAATGAACACCAATGTTAAAGAAAGCTATTTATCACTAACTGGCCATTTTTGAAATGTATTTTCTTCATATACAAATTGCTTGAACTGCTGAAATTGGAGATCTGAGAGTCTTTTCTAATTAAGATCTGCAAGACACTTGTATACCCAGCCTTACCTTTAGGTCTGCTGTGCAAATAAGAGAGTGAGTATAATATGTGTCTTGATTCTGTGTGGATTCAGAGACCTAAAGAGCCCCCAAAAGCTAAAGAGTTTTGTGAAGAAAGGGAAGAGGAAAGGAGAAATTTATTTCCTGTAGTAATTTGGTTTTTTTTGTCTTCCCTCTGACAGTAGTCCACCACTGTTCTGGGGATGATTCCAAACAAAATCCCTAAACGTATATTTGCTGGTTGCCCAGTTGAGTCATCCATTGTAGGCCAACACAGGTTACTCTAATACAGCATAATTTCTGGATGTCTCTGTGATGACTTAGTGCTGTCTAAATTTAGGAATGAAGTTCAAAGTGACTTTGCTAGTGGTGTGTACAGGGAGCTCTGTAATGAGGCTCTTAGTGCAGCTTGACTTTCAGTAGTCTGTTTTCAGTTACAAATTCAGCATAGCAGTCATCTCTCTTTGTCCCGGCAATGATTTGCTCTTTGACTCATTAATTGCTGCTGGATGATGACACAAATAGCTGTGGAAACAGAATTGGTTGGTCCCAAGTGGGTGAAAGGGAAGAATTTCCATAAGAAGAGTGAGACTTAGAGAAAAATGAATTAAAATTTCTTAACTTACTGGGCACACATTGGAATCACCTGGAGGGTAAATCTAACTGAGAAGACGACAATTTTAAGAGACATCATTAGTTAGCACATGAATTTCCATGTTTTCCTACCAGAAGTGGAATCCACCAGAAAACCTGCTCGCTGTCAGCTTATATTACTACATCTCTAAGGCTGAACATTGAGTTGAGAGTCATCTTGGGTGGGTTGGCTGCTTTTCCTGGGGGAAATATTAACCAGATCTCTGAAGAACAACAAAACCAACCATACTTTGCCCTTCTTTCTGAACATTGTGACGAAGACTTAGTTCTCTAAGTAAGGTAGTTTGTTAGATTTTTCTCACAGTTCAAGGAGTGAATAAGGGTGGTTTAATGATCAGCTACAGAGACAGAGGCTGATCTCAAATAGGTCAGTCTCCCAAAGCTCTGAATGAGAATGCCCAGGAGTATGGACTAGCTTCCTTATCTCATTGCTGTACATTGGAGGTACAAGTATTGTGAAGCAGACTCCCTAAAACTTCTTACTCATATCCAAGGTAGTTATTTTTATGAGATGGCCTCTGTCTTGCAGGGTGACCTCTGAAGACACCTGCTTTGTAGCAGTCATTGATTGAGACTGTGCTAATGAGTACAGGAAGTGTGGTGCATGGGGAACAGATGGCGTTGAGTAGATCAGTGCAGGATAGCAAGTGACTCTTGACAAAGAGAATGATATTATGCCATTCTGCTGATTGACATTGAATGATAATGTCTACGTGAAGGGCAGAATGTTTTCCATTCAGGAAGAGGCATCTGTTCTTGCTGTCCTGGAAGAGTTACAAGCATAGTATTCATAGCTGTCATGTCAGGCCAGTGGAGACTAAGAGCTTGAGACCTGCTGGGAAGTATGAGATTTTGATGAAATCTAGTCTCATTGGTTTCCTATGTTGTCTTAGCAGCTGCTGCCCTAAAAACAAATTGTCTCCAGACATTTTTTTAAATTAATTTTCCCAGAAGCTGCAGATAATCAGAATTTCTCAAAGAAGTTGGTTCACAGTAGCATCACCAATAGGCAGGTTATCTTGCTGGGAGTGATATTGTGTGTGGGAATGGGATAGCTGATTGTATCCTCAGGAGTGAATCAGGAATGCTAAGGGAAGGAGTCCAGGGGGCAGAGGCTGTTGCCCTGTGCTCTTCTGTCAACGATGACATCTGCTACCAAAGATCAGGAGTGGCCTTGTACAGAATATGCATTTTTGTCCCTGCAAGTCACTGTGGAGGAACTGGGAAATTTGCATAACCTGTAATGGTGCCAGAAGCTGCTCTAGCTGACAAAAATTTTTCATGTAGGGAAGGGTGATTTGAAGTAAAGATACTGAATACCAAACTATTGTCTATATTGTATTGTGTGAGGTCACTATGTAGAGAGCCAGCATATCATTAGAAGTTCAGTTTGTGAAGATGCACAGAAAATGTAGAGAGTTAATCTCACCACACACAAATACAGTAAATTAAGTGCCCATTCAAACCCTCCAGGTGTATACAATGAAGGAATACCTTGAGGTGTATCTCTAGGCAAACAGCAGAAATCCATTTAGGAGCTGGTTGCAAATGAACTGATGGGTGGAGAGACAGCCCAAATGGCTCTGTTTTGCTCTGAGTCTTTTGAGGTCTGTGGCCCATAAAGTATGTGAATAAGAAGAATTGGGAAAGAAATTGCAAAAATACAGAGAATTTTGAGACCTGTCAAGTATTTTTTTTTTGAGATTTGATCTTTGAGATCTTTGATCTTTGAGATTTGAGACAGATCTTTGAAATCTGTCAAGTATGTTAACTACAGCTATTGAGAAAGATGATTCCTTATTTTTCCTTTCTTGAGGAGGGTGAGTCCTTTTACTGAGGCTGTTCATTGTAGCATATATATAGAATATAGAATTGTATGTCAGGTTTTTAATTTATTGGAATAAAAAGCCCTAAATAGCCATGCCAAAATCATATTCTTTCGTTGAATATCCAGGCAGTTTTTGTTGGAGACCTGAAAGAGAGTTTGAGCAGAGATGTCCTTTACAGAAGGAAATTTATTTTCACTACTGGCTTGAATTAAGAGTATTGTGTAAGAGCAGGATACTGTATAATGTGAGCACCCAAATTTCCTGCTGTAAGTTTATCAGAATGTGATAAATAAGTGACTATTTTAAATGGTGTGATATGCCTATAATTCCTGTTTTTTACTGCTAATATATTGTAATTCTCTTTTATAGCCTGCTGCAGTCAAAAGCATTCTAGCTAATAAATTTGTGCTTGTTTTCCTCCTAGCAAGGAAGAAAGGTTACTAGGAAGGGTCTGTTCCTTCTCATTTCGGTACCAATTAGAGTGGGTTTGGGAGCTGCATGAGTAGCAGAGTGCTCTGATTCTGGAATGTTGCCAGTGCAAAAAATGAAGATTTATTGTTTCCGTCCCTAAAGTGATATGGAGACCCCTGGTCATGTTCAGTCCATCCTGACCCTTTTTTTCCTTTTGTGTCAGCAGTGCAGAACAGTATAAAAGCTATACATGTACCACAACAAAAAGCTACTATTTAGAAATAATTTTTTATGAACCTGTAATAGCTGAATTTAGCATTGCTTTAGTGCAGTGGTTCAGCCTGAGCAATTAATACTGCCTGATACACTTTACTGTTTATTACATGAGAAGTACTTCACAACCACAGTACTTTGATGGATGTGCATTGTAGTTCTTGGGAACTTCACTGAACAAGCAATACTAACTTAGGCTTGTCTGGACAAGCCAGAAATAATTTAGCAATCCACAATCCAAGACATACAAGTCATAGTTTGAAAAATGATAGTTTGATAAGCTTTTTGCTATTTTTATTGTTATGCTTTGCAGCTTCAGAAGCTTCTTACTATGGATCCTACAAAGAGAATTACCTCAGAGCAGGCTTTGCAGGACCCCTACTTTCAAGAGGATCCTCTGCCTACATCAGAGTATGTATTCCCTCTTCTGTGCATATCTGGGGTGACTTCTTTCTGCTACCCTGAAATGACATGACAACTGAAAAATTCACAGATACCTACCTACCTGTGTACACAAGAAGTAGCAGCTCAGCTGTGCTCAGTAGAAACTACAAGTGCAGTACAGAAGTGTCTGTATCTACTGGTGCCAAAACTGAGTAGTCATGAAAAATAACCCAGTGCTGCAGTAGTGTTGTAATTCTGAACACACTACCAAGGCCAGAGTGACATTACTGCAGCATTTAGAGACTCAATTTCTGCCTCACACAGCCTCACAGAGCCCTGTTCTCCATTGCCTGGTTGATTGTGCCTCTCCCTAGGAGTGGGACAGTTCTCTGACCTACAGCCCATTCCCATGCCCTCTTGTCACAGGGTAAGAGTATGAGAAAAGTGAAGAGATAAATGACTGCCTAAAATCCCACAAATCCCTTGTTCAGAACACTTGAGAGTACGGAATTGATATCTGTATATTTTGTTGTCATGAAAAGTTCAAATGACATATTCAATTCCAGCTGGCAGACTTTGTCAGTTTCTCTTCCCAGTTTTCAGAAGCATGGTGGTGCATAACATTATGATCTGTATGAACTTGATGCAGGTAGACTTCTACCTTTGCTTTCACTGTTTCCTCAACTAGCAGGCAACACCAAAAGGAGGGAACAGTCACCAGAATGAAAAAGGAGTCTAGTTGGGTTTTTAAAATTTCTTTTTCTGTTTGAAAAAATCAAACACTACATAGCAACACGATTAAGAACTGTTTACACCCTTTTTAAAACCATGTCATGTTGATTGTATTCTGAATGTTGCACAGAAATGTAAGAAATTGATACTGGTCAAGATCTACCAGTAATTTTCTGCTTAGTGTTTATGTGATGCTATCCGGTGGAGAACTGTAGCTCCCCATGGATTACAGCTTAACATTATGATAATGTCTCTGCCATAAACATTAAGGAATGTTTCAAATTCCATTGGTCAGATGAATTTGAAAGTGATCTTTTTTTTTCCTAAACAAGACCTGAGAAGCTTAGTGAAAGTAACACTGCAGTTGTGATTGGCAAATATATTGAAGCCTGTTATAAGCCAAGGCAGGCTCATAAGACACTAATACTCTTTGGATCAGTCCCTTTATTTAGTGAGCCATGCATGTTCCAACTGGGTGTTGTGGAACCTCTGACACTGTGTTTGTTCATTTTACCATCTGGATCAACAAGTGGTCGTTCTGGCATTTGGGCATGTTCAACCATGCCATGATTTCTAAATGACAGCCTTGTGCCAACAACAGAGAGATCTGACATTACAATCAGCACCTATCTTGGGTGCTCACACTGCCACTCACTTGTGGAAACAGGATTTGTTAAATACAATAAATGAAGTTGTGTTATACACACTTGTTTTTAACATAGTATTAAGTAAATGTATGCCATGTGTACATATCTGTGGAGTGTTTACTGTGT
Organism: Peucedramus taeniatus; assembly: GCA_013400575.1. NCBI lineage: Eukaryota > Metazoa > Chordata > Aves > Passeriformes > Fringillidae > Peucedramus > Peucedramus taeniatus. Next base: position 42,343 of record WBNO01030189.1, read on the forward strand.
TTCAGTGTGTTTGCTGGCTGTCAGATTCCATATCCGAAAAGAGAATTCCTCAATGAAGATGAACCTGAAGAGAAAGGGGATAAGGTATAGTAAACTCCTTGTATAGTTGGGATTTTTTAACTTTGAAGTGTGCAATAAGAAAGCATCATGGTTCCAAATGAAAACTAATGAAACATGAAGAGTTAACCAAAAATGTTACAGAGTTAACCAAAAATGAAACATGAAGAGTTCACAAAAATGTGTTTCCAAGGCAAAGCTCTCTTAAAACTGCTTCTCAGACAGTTGGAGAGTATCACACGCCTTGGGGTGTCTCAGGTGGTATCACCAGCATGGTTTGCCCTGACCTGTGGGGAATGAGCTGGATGGGCTGTCTTGTCAGCTGTAGCCTGCTCTCAGCTGCTGTCGTTCCAAGAAGACCTTGCTACCTCCTCCAGCATCACATGAGGAAAATATGTTGTGAGCACATGAAAAGAATGGCATTTTCATTGTATGACTGGCATCCATCCAGCCATTTGAATGTAGATGGCTGTCGGGGTCTCAAATAAATAGTGGCAGCCTCCTTCTGGCATTACATCAGAAGATTTCATCCATCTGCATGCAGTTTCCTGATCGTGTTGTAAGGGCCCTCAGACAAAGGAGTAATAAGGATTCTGAACTGTTCTGGTAGTAACAATCTGCTCTGAATATTCTCTTTTCCATAGCCCCATAGACATGAGCAAGAACTTGTTTGTGTGCATAATAAATTTTGGTGTGTTTGCAACATAATCTGCTCTGCTTGGTGTGTGTAGCTCAGCTGTGCTGTGTGATCACAGTGATTGTCCTGTACTGCTGGGAAGGCCAGACAATGGTGCTACAGTGTAGGAAACAGTGTGTTATTTTCACAGAACAGGGTACAGTAAGGCACCAACAGTGATGTATAGCTAACCAAATGTGAAGAGAACAGTCTTGAACTGTAGTTGTCTGAGGACTATGTGAGAAGGGCTCTTGTCTTTCAGAGAAACTATTTGACTACATGAATCTACTGTTTTCAGTTTTCTACATAGCATGACAAACTAGCTGAGTATGAACCTGTATTTAAGAAAGCAAATTTTGTTTTCAGAACTGATACTGCAGATTCTTCTTTACCAAGAAGTGGTAGTATCCATGATTTTTGTGTCCAGATAGTTTTTTCCAAAGGAGGAAACAGACCCCTGAGCAAAAATAAAATTAAATTCATTATACTAATTTGATTGTAATTTAGTTACTAGTTTTGCTTCAACTCTCACAGCTTCAAAAAAAACAAGAAATAACATTATGAATTAAAATCACTCTGGTTATTTTACATTTAAGCCAGTATACTTGAAAGTAAATATATCTTTTTCCTGGGAATGTTGCAGGGATGATGACAATGGCATGTTTCTATTTAAAACAGCCAATATATAAATGGTCTTCGAGACTGTTGAGGACAGTCAGGTATTTATGCACACTCCAAATTAGACTTTTTCTTAGACCATTTAGGTAATACAAGTCACACGTTACTCATTGAATGTGTTCCCGCAGTGTAGAAAATGTGGAGGTAAAGGCTATTCTGAAAGTTGAATCTGTTCCATGTTTTGTTGCTTTATGATGTTATTCTAAATGAAAGATTTTATTTTGTTTTTAGACTGGTTTGTTTTTAAAACCATAAATAGCTGTATAATCATTTGGAAACCTGAAGAAGTTGCCTCTGTTTATTTGGAACTTACATCTGAATTAAATAACATTTAGCATAGGCATCCATTCTTCAAAATGGTTAATTGACAGTTAGCAAGACTAAAATGAGGGTTTGTAAAACAAAGTGAAAAAATATTTTTTTCTCATTTAAATTCTGTTAGGCAAGTTTATGCTAGGTTTGTTTCTAGGTAGGACTGAAATTTCATTTTGGGATTTTGTGCCTGAGAGATGACATATGGCAATGGGTTGTTAACTGTAGACCTTTGATGAGTTTAGTCATTTAGGAACTGCCATGAACCGGACTGACCTGAAGACAAGGAAGCTGGCAAAAGCCATTTTTGTGCAGTTAGGTGGTGCAGCCAGGCCCCAGCTGGAGACTGACTGAGCAGGTTTCAGTCTCTAGCCAGGCAGAGCCAGGCAGTAGCCAGGCAGTAGCAGTAGTAGTTCCACACAAGAGCCAACTCTGACTAGTCAACTAAATTCTGTGCTAAAATCTGAAGCACAAAATCTGGGACCTACAACAAGCTCTTGCCTTTAATTGTGAGAGTTCCTTCTATATTTGTTTACACATAAAAAAATTCAAGTTTTTCAGCTCACACAATAGTAACTACTTTACTTGCATCCAAACACTCCTATGAAAACAGAAATTTCAGAATTCTAACACAAATAGTACCTTAGTTATTGGTGTTTTGTTTGTGTAAGTTAAGCTCAAACCATTACGAAAAATAAATTGCTTCTTAATAGTTTGGGGTTTTTTACAAGCTAGTTTGATTAACTTTTTAGATTATTGAAGTTTAAATCTCCCAGGAAATAGAATCTGACTGAGATGAGATTTGAGGACTACATGCAGGAGGATGAGTTTTGCTAAATGTGAAATGGAATTGCAAGCCATCTCTTAAGTCCTTGAAGATGCAAGTCTTCTTTGTAGTCTTAAATGAATACATCACTGCAGATTTTGTTGGAATGTATCTTGGGAGACCATTGTGATGAATGGCATAGATGCAGATCTTTTATGTCATTTATCTGAGGTAACTAAAAGCCTCAAGGTGATGGGGGCATCAAGAATTTTCTGCTAGAGGCAACTGGTTGTCATAATTTCTGAGAAACTAATAAAGTAAGGTTTTAATCAAAAGGCTGCCATACCAAAGCTTTGGTCATTATATAAGCAGATATTCTAAGAAAAAAAAACAAAACCTTATCCTGGATTGTTCCCTACAGTATGTTAGGGGAAGAATAGTAAGGCTTTTTAATTCAATCCATGTCAGTTGAAGGATTTTTCCATGATGAGCAAGTGACATCTTTCCCAGAACTGTAACCATGGAGGACAGAGTTGCACTCAGTTAATTTTCTGACCTTCCCTCCACTTCCTCAAATACTCCTTTTAGTCTGTAGCCCTCTGAAGCAAGAAGAGCTCTCAATGTCTTTTGTACTTGTGTTCTTCTACTTGACTTTTTTTTCCCTTCTGTGACACTTTTCTATGTTTATTTTCCTGCTAGGAGCCAGTGTCATCTGGCTTCTCTTCCTTTGCTAGTCTTCTCCTTCCTTGCCAGTTTCTTCTTTCAGCTGTTTCCACCTCTTTTGTTTTCAAAATTTTTGGTTTATTTTCAATTTTCTGATGTTTTCTGACCCTGTATGTTGTGCACCATGCTTGGCCTATGTACAGTACAGCACTCTTTACAAGGTTCTTAAAAGCATGAGAAACAAAAATAGTAATGAAACTTGTTTCTGATTCTGCCACAGAATTTCCTTGCAATCAGGAAGACATGATAGAATTCCTTTGGTCTCAGTGTGCTTACCTTTCTGGCAGTAATGCTGTCAGCCTTCTTCAGGTGAAAAGTGAAAGTTTGAAACGTGGTTTTGATTCTGCATGAGCAAGGCTGTTGAAGCACTTAGAGCAACTTACTGTGGGTTCCCCATGTCTGCCACTGAGCACTAGTGAAATTTTGTGTGCTTTGATTTACTTCATTAGGTGATTACTGCTTTATAAAGGGTTCCTTTTATCCTTTCTGAGCACCTGGTGTCTGGGTTTCAAAAAGACAGGTGTCCACTAAGGAAGGCAGGAGCCTTCCTTGAGATGGAAAATGTAAACCCCGTCCATCTGAGTTATTAGAATTTTTGAAATTAGGAGGCTCTCAGGCAAAGATATGGGAATAGGAATAACAGTTCTTTACTAGGAACATTAAAAATACAAATGCAATAGTACAAACAACAAAAAAAGCACTGACACAATTAGAATATGACCTGACACCCTGTTGGCCAGGGGGTTGGTAGCAGTCTGGTTAAATGCTGGCTGCAGTTCTCCTGGAGTGACAAATGTGGTTCTGTTGAAGCAGTGATCCTGTAGAAGGGTGTAGTTTTCCTCTGAAGGTTCAGTTGTGGTGTAGATAGCCTGGTCTTCCTCTGAGAATGTAGTGGAAAAGAAAGCTGATCCTCTGGTAGCCAGTGGAAAAAGGCTGCCTGTGTAGTTCCAAATCCCAGATTATATCCAGGTAGGAATGCTTGGCTCCTGCCCCTGCGAGGAGCATCTCACAATGGGATGGTGTAATTTTATCAGTGAGACTCTATGGCCCATTAACAGAAGATATCTTCCAGGAGGGAGGATGGGTTGTGGAAGAGATAAAGAAAAACTGTCCAATTAATAGAAGATAACTGCCCCACCTCTAACAGATGATAATAAAATATACAACCCCACCCACATCTTGCAGCCCAGGACACCTGGGTAGCTGTAGGAGGCACTAGACTGTCTTTCCAGTTTAAGTCCAGCTTGTTTCATTAAAAAAGCAAAACGACCACAAGTGGGACACCCCACAAGGTGTGCAGGTCTGTACTGGGGGTGAACTTCTCCCAGCACTCAGCCGTGCTGTGTTTTCCCATCAGGCAGGCGGGCCCTCGGTGACAGCGGTGTTGGCAGCTCCATGAGGCTCACAAACCTAGCTCAGAGCAAGTGACCGTGTTGTGTCGCTTCTTCCCCCAGAATCAGCAGCAGCAGAATCAGCATCAGCAGCAAACAGCACCTCAGCAGCAGGCGCAGGCGGCGCCGCAGCAGCCGCAGCCGCAGCAGCAGAACAGCAGCCAGACCAACGGGACGGCGGCGGGCGCCGGCGCGGCTGGAGGGGGCGCGGGCGCGGGGCTCCAGCACAGCCAGGACTCCAGCCTCAACCAGGTGCCTCCGAACAAGAAACCACGCATAGGGCCTTCAGGCACTAACTCAGGCGGGCCTGTCATGCCTTCAGATTATCAGGTACCTCTGGAAGTTTTGCTGCTTCTGATACTATAGGGCCGAGGGCCAAAATGTCATTTTTCCTCCTTCCCAACTGCAAGAACAGATCACGTTTTAATGAATTTTTGATGTAACCCGAGGCATGCTGAGGTTTTGTTCTGTGATTAGTAATTTTCAATAGAATACCAGTTTGAGTTGTATCTACTGCACCCTGTAAAGTGTTGAGGACTAGTCCACTCCAGGAAAGCACTTAAATATTTGCTTAACTTTGTATTTTAGAGTAATCTTGCTGAAGCCAGTGGATGTAAATGCTTCATTACATCAAGGTCAGGATACTTGAGTCTTGGCAATATTAAACCCCATGTGAGGTGCAGATGTGAGACAATTCTGAGAAGGAGAAGCAAAGTTAGAACCAGGCTCTCGCGTTTCATTCGTCCTATTGTCACACGTATGAAGTGGTTCTGTAGTTTATTCTGGTATCTTTCTAAGTCAACTTATAATGTTAAAGAAAAAAAATGCACGTAAGCACAGGAATGACAATTTGGTTCATCTGTTTGTTTCATGCCAGCATAGGGCACAAAGACATGCATTGTTTCCAATGTGACCAAAGTAGAGCAGATTTCACATTTTCTGGTACAGTAGCATTCATAAGGAAAAGCACTATCATTGAATATTTTTTGAATTTGCATACTTGTCTTTGCTTACTAGAATTATATTTTCCACCAAAAAAAGTGACTTACATTAAATATAGAAAGTATTGAACTTACTAGGATGTTCAGTACTTCGGAGTTTATACTTGCTGGAGCAGTAATTAGTTGAATGAAAAATTGAAAAAAAGATATTAAGGGTAAATTTTAAATTATGCTAGGGATTCTGTCTGCTCCTAGCCTCCAAGATCTTTTCAGGCTGCTTTAAAGTTAAAATAAGTAGGATTTAACACACGAGCTCTGCAGTTGTCTTGACTTAAGTCTCCAGACCTTCTCCACAGACAATTGATTACTCAGTGCCAGACATATTTCTCCCATTTTTGTTTAACTCCTTTAGTTACAAATTGTCATGAAAGCATTGAGGGCAATTTAAGGGGAAAGACAACTAGGTTTCTTTTTTGAAAAGTTCCAGACAAGCTTGAGGCCTGGACAGATCAGTACATCTGTCTGACTGCACAGTATTTATGGCTGGTCTGGTTTGGTCTATACTTTGAGGACTGGTGTCCTGCATTTGATGATATCCATTATAGAATTCTTATCCAGTTCTCTGAATTGTTGGCAAACTTCCCCCTTAGAAATTGCTAGCTGTCTAAATCTTCTTTTCAGATTTTTTTTTTGCCCTCTGTGACACTTTCGTTCTAAACTTTAACAGCACAGGCATCAAAATCATGATCTGTATGTTTGTTTCACGTCATTCACTAAATTGTATAGTGTGATTATCCATTTTTACACTTGTGTTTGGCTATCTGCCTTTAACTTCTAGCTGACTATCTTCTGTTCCAGAAAGGAATGTCTGCAATTTGTCCAAGTCTGACTTTGTTAAAAACAAATTCTCATATGTGGAACAAAAATAAGCATGGGCAAGTTAATGCATTCTTTTAGTCTTAAGGCAGTAGTTTTACTCCATTTTATCTTATTCGGAAGTAGACAGAAGATTCACTTGGCTTTGAGTTTCATTTAGTTTGTGGTCTGAAGTCTCTGTTGAAGTTATTGTTGTCATTCACCAGCCTTAGTATATGCTGCTTCCACAAATGACAATGCAAACTCTTTATTGAATTTTACTGAGCCTTCCTTATGTGACCTTGGGTATTTTTCTGACCGTGTGAGCTGATGCTTTTCATCCAGAAAGAGCACCTATAAAGTCGTAGAATTTATCACAATTCATTTTCTTTTCCATTACAAGTTGAAAAACTTCCCAGAATTTTGAGAAAAATTTCAGGTTTCAGACACTGTGTTACACAACCAGTCTTATAATGGGATTGTGGTGGGGCTTACCTTGCTGGACAGTCTCCTGTCCATTGAACAGTGCTTCTCATGCCAAGTGATTTTGCAACTTGCATTATTGGGCAGCTCATGACTAATTCTGGATGGGGAATGGTTAGGATAATGAAAGGGCAAATTCAGCAGGCTGGAGGTTGCAAGATACACAAATTTGTCTTGCTGAGGTTGGAGTCCACTGAGCTGACTGTCCCAAACTGTGGAGGGGGAAAAAAAAAAACTCAGGAAAATGAATGTTAGGTTATGTACATACACATACCCATTTTTAAGGTGTTGTCCTTGTTTGCAGTAGTTAAGGGAGCAGGTTGAAAGACTCCCTTTATATTATATTATTTAATCTTAATGGACAATTTTTCATTTAGATAAATTGAGTCAAAGTTAAGTCATGGTTGTCTTTTTCTCAGAAAAGAGTAAAATGTTTCTCTATAACATTTAGTATTACCTATCTTGAGAAGGGTGTTTGTAGTCTTAGCATTAATAGCATTTACAATAACAATAGGTGTAAATTTAGGAAACAGATGAACCTTGAAAGGGAGTCTGCTCTCTTTGTCTCCTCTGTGTTTTTTCTTCAGAAAATGGGTGTGTACATGCTGCACTTTTAGATGTCTCTATGGGTTCTTGTGTGTTTTGTGTGCTGTGTTAAAGGTGATTGCAGATCAGAATGATGACTTGTTTTATGGGACCCTAAATAGTAGCACTATTCAGTCACCTTCCCCAGCAATCATGTTTTAATGAGCACCAGAGGGGTTAAAAATTTCCTGAGCTGCATGGTCCTAGCAGACTGGGCCTGTTATGATCACTCCTTTGATCCCTCTTTTTTTATCTGCAGCACTCCAGCTCGCGCCTGAGTTACCAAAGCAACATTCAGGGATCTTCTCAGTCCCAGAGTACAATGGGCTATTCCACATCGTCTCAGCAGAGCTCTCAGTATCACCAATCTCATCAGTCTCACAGGTACTGAGGGGCCTGACAGGCTGCACTCAGAAAGGAATGGACTAGAAGCCAGAAGACTCCAGCAATATGAAGTTCATAACGATGAGAAGACCAAAAATACAAACTATGATGCAGAATTAAAATTCATGATGATAAAAGGAAAACTTCACTCACTGAAGACTTCCCCCATCCCTGCCCATCCCCATCCCTTTATTGCCATAAAGGAGATTCTTGTGAAGTTTTCCTTCCTTCCTGCCCTTGCATGTGCTCCATTGTGGTTACTCTTATGAACCCTTCTGATCTGAACCCAGCACTTAACTTCTTTAACCTTTGGAATTTTGAAGGATTCCTGGTGCACCTTCCTTATGCTGTAGTGATTGCCATAAATCTGTCTTTTCAATCTCTTTGATGGGATTTTAAAGTTTTAAAATCTTGAACTCCCAGGCTTTCAAGCTTGTATATAGTTAGTTTTATACTAGGCAAGGCAGTTTAGCTATACAGGTATATTGCACCTTTTTAAAGCACTATGTTATTTTCACAGGATATTACTGTTTTGCTCATGGATGTCAAGAACAGCAAAATTTTACTGTTCCAGAGTATTTTACTATTCTGTTTTTATTAGTCTAGTTTTCAGGCAAAGTATTAAAAATAAAAAAAATTAAAAATTAATAAAATGAAAAAAGAAAAATGAAAAAAGGTGTATTCAGAGCAAGTCTCCGCAGCGACAGATATGCTTCATGCTACTGGACTGAATGCCAAACAGAAGATTGCTGATATTTCTTAACTCATTCACATTGAATTCTTGAAATCACAGTGATCATGCTCTGACTAGTTTTAAATTAAGCATTACTTCAAATGAAACCAGGACAGTCACATTAAAAGGAGATGCTTTCAGGATCTGTTGGAACAGAAGAATGGAATGTCTTCCCAGGCTGGACACCAAAATAGTCAGGAAAATGTATTTACTGCCCTCAAGTTTCAGTAGGAATGTGGATGACGGGCTTTTTCTGTATTTCTGCGAAGTAGCTTATTAATGTGTGTGAGAGTTCTATAAATTTAGCTTTCTTTCACATTCCTGAGTCAGTTCTCAAAATTTAAAGGTGACAGAAATACTAAGACTTGCAAAAACAAATGCATTTAATCATTTTATGTTAGAATTTCTAATTAAGAGAAATTATTGTGCAGTTTGAAAAGCATGTTGAAAATTGTTCCTTTTTCTTGTTTATAATGCATATTCTGTGTCCCTCACATTGCTGTGATTAACCAGATTAGTTACACCAGATGCGCTTGATTGCACTGAAATGTTTCTTTTTCCCTAGAGCAAACATGTTTTGATTGTGCCTAAGGGACTGTAAGTGGATGGGTAGCTGGCAGAAAATCCCTAGTAATTAAGCAAGAGTTCAGAAGCATAATCAGAGGATTATTGTCCAACTTCTGGAACCACACTTATTCAGAGAGACACAACGTGTAATTTGGGACAGCTTCGTTTTTGCATCAGCCTTCAGAAATAAGGCTGATTCCTGTAGCAGAAAACCTAGAGGAATGCATTTAGAAAGCTACTGGCAGTGTAACATCAGAGAGCTTCTACAGCTGGTGTCCAGAGAAGAGATGAAGTGAGAGGAATTCAAGTGTAAAATGGTCAGTGGTAACAGGTTTTTATACTGCAGTGTTCTCTTCTGTCCTGTGCCCACACAAAAAAGAAAAAAAAGATGTAGCCATGCACATTCACACTGAAGTTATGATCAGATGTAGCAAGATGAGTAGGTTTGTTTGCTCTGAGGAGAATGCTTTTCATCACTGCTAGCCACATATATGGTTCTAATGGATTTGATCTCCCAGTCATCTTTAGTGCCCCCTTCCTCCTCAAACTCATGCTGTTTTCCTGCAGTTGTGTGAGCAGTTGGCTTGCTTTGGCCATACCTACCATCATGTGATTTTGACAACACCCAGCTACTCTAGAAAAGCAGCTAAAACCTGCTTTTGTCATCAAATGGATAAGAAAGTGGTGAAAAACTAAATGAAGCAATTGAAGGGAAAAATTATTTCTGGGGAGAAATAATCTCCCAAAGGATACTTTCAATGTATAACCCTTGAAATGCTACGTTTTATACATACTGTAGTACTCTGAAAGGACTGGTTTTAATTGTTCCTTTATTTCAGTGACTGTGGGGTGACATTCTTTTTGTCTCCCCCCTTACTGATGTTAGGATGAGGTACTTTTGATCAAATGGATATTTGGCCAATGCTATTAAGTAATACTTTTTATACTTCTACGATTTGAATGTCACATTTCTGGAAATTACCTTATGGCAGAGTGATTTATGTCCCCTTGTGTTCTTTTCATCCTTCTATTCTCTCAAAATTATTTTGTCTTTTCTACTACAGTTATCTAACATTTCTTTTCCATGCTGTGACCTGCAGCTGATCATCAAAATTCATACAAGATCAGGAGGTGGCAGGGGACCATTGGTTAATTAAGGTGGGCTCTTGTGCCAATAAGGCAAAATCATGGTGTAGATTAATCTCTATGTAGAGTGTGAAACTTCACAGCAATGTAAGGTGCTTTAATTGAGTGAACTTCCAGCTTCTAGAGTTGACTGCCACAACCTCTCTCAGCTGCACTTGCATTTCTTGCCTTGGGTTGATAGATGACCACATGCCACTCCTCTCTCTAGCTTTTATGTGCACAGGTGAAGCCGAGCTGACTTGCTCTGTTCCTCCAATTCACAACTGGGAGGAGAGGGAATAAAAGCAACAGCACTGGCTGCAAAATGTAGGCTCTGCACACCCTTGTAGTTTCTTCCTGGGGGTAGAATAATTCGCCTTTTCTTGGGAGCTTGATGCACGCTGCCAGGGTTGGTGGCAGTCATAGTGGAAGAAGCCTTGCTGCCTAGGGCTTATCTCATGAGGTAAAAACTCTCTGCTTTTAGAAGTAAATTGTGCAGTTTGCCGTGGGAAACCAGGACCATGTCATTTTTATGGGGTTTTTTTTTTGCCTGTGCAGTTTCTTTATTACTCAGCTCTGTCTCTGCCCATAACCTATAGACCCTCAGCAAAGTGTTTCACACCTGCCCTGAGAGGCGCAGAGCTGTCTTCTCCATCCTGGTGGGAGAACAGGCTGCTGAGCACAGCTTTTCATGTCATGGCTCAGAGGAAACAAACACGTGGGGAATTCATGGGATGAGCAGCCTGGTCCGAGTTGGTGAAGTTTATGTAGCACAAACTGCACGATGAAGGAAAAATATAGGGAAAGCTGAGACTCCTGCACTGTATCTGTGACACTGTATCTGGGGAGGGGGAGGGAAGCGCATTTGTAGCGGGAGGGGTGGCGGGAAGCTAGAAGTGTTCAAATATGTATGATATTTTATATAAACATAATAAGCTTAGTTCCCCTTCATAATCTTCAGGAATGGTACTTTAACACCATTAAGTAAAGAATTGTTTTAGGATTAAATAAATGTATTGTACATAAGGCCATACGTTATCTTCTAAAAATGTCGCCAGACAGGAGCGATGTGTATTACAATATGAAAAAAGTCCTTAATGCACTGTTATCTCCTAAATATTTAGTAGTAAATTAATGCTATTTAATTTTTTTAAAAATTTGTCTTGTGTAGACACTAAAAAGTATTACACAAAATCTGGACAGAACATGTCCTTTTTAACAGCAATTTAAAGAACTTTTTATATATGTAAGGTAGTAACTTTTCAAATTGTTCTAGTTGTATATTCCCATGTTTACTATTTGTGGAAGTGTGCCTGTCTCTACTCAGTTATTTTTTTTCCTAATAATTTCATGCACGCATCTTTCATTTTTGTAGTTTCCATTAGAAATTACTGTGTATGCGCCTGGTGCTGCCACAAAACTTTCCCGCTCTAGATCTGTGGTGGCCGCATTCAGTAGTGCCCGTGCCAATGGGCTACCAAAACCACGAAGCAAAATACTTGTTTCTCATTCTAGAGTTGAGAGTTTACTGCTTTTAAGTTGTCCTGATGTCACTCTTGAAATGACTGTTAAAACTAAGCTATGAGTTCATTGCATTTATTTTATATTCTTGGTTGTAATGAAATGGAATTGACTTTGCTTCAGTGTGAATTTTTTTAATAAAATAATATACATTTGTAATAATAATAAAAAGTTCAAATCAAATAAGTGTGCAAAAAAGTTTTTGTAAACATCAACTTTGGGCTACCAGTAGGGAAAATACAGCCCACAAAACTGCAGTTGTAATTATATTTAGGATGTTTATGATATCGTACACCACACTAAACAAAGCTTGCAAAACCTCAGAATTGAAATTAGAGCTTTTAAAATGCCCACGAGGATATTCACAGCTATGTGTCTATCAAAATAGAATGAGGCCTTATGGAAAGCAGGATTGATGGAGTGTTCTCTTATGTTTTGCTCTCTGCTTGTAAGTGTGCTGGTGTGCCACGCCGATGGCACTTGCTGAGATTCATTATTACTTGCATGACAATCCTGTAGATGCATCTTCTGAAAAAGAAAGCTGGTTTACTCTGTTCTGGAAATAAAGGCTTTCCTGCTTTCTCCTCCTGCTGCATCTTGGAGCATTTCAAGTATTTCAGGTGGCAACATAGAAAGTATGAGCTAGAGCATTATTGGTGGGTTTTCACTGTGGGATTTTGTGTGCTTTGCTAGTCCGTGTGTTTCTGTTCCATCTAACTTTTGTTGACTGGATGGATGGATGGATGGATGGATGGATGGATGGATGGATGGATAATTTCTTCCAAAAACTCCCACTTGTCTTCTCCATAACAGTTGCATGGGTAAGAATGGTTGGGATTTACTTGCACTCCCCATTGCCTTAGGAAAGAGGCTTTTTGATGTACCTTTTACACAAGGGTGGGAATAGGAGTGGCCTTTTGACAAAGAGCTTAGTCTGTATCTCTAGCACCTCAAGACAGAACTGTTCCTTCAGCCTCAATGCAACTGAATATTCCCAACTCTGTAACCCTCAGGGTTTCTGCTTCTGTTGTCCTTTTGTTGATATAATTGTGCTTAGTAAACAGCTTTGATTTGGATGTTCCTAAAACCTCCTATGCCAGCTCTGTCTCAATCTCCATTCTTTTACAGCACATCTCTCTGTTTTTCCTACCTTCAGTCATTCAGTTTACAGTCTAATCCAGCCTGATCATACTGATCTGAATTAGTGGTGTCCCTTTTTTGTCCTTGACAGCTAAACAACTTTGATTTCACAGCCACTGAGAAAGTTGCAGAGTGGGTTGTTTATTAGTCTTTTGCTTTGACTTGTTGCTTCTTGCTTTGTGTTATTGCCCTGGCTCTGCCATCTCTGTTGCATTAGTTGTAAAACTTCTCTCTTCACTTGTTCATGACTGCCAAAGCCTGCTGTTACACCATCCCTCTTACTCAAATCAAGATGTTATGTAAGTTATCTCTTGGTCTCATTGTCCCACCAGGTCAGCATCTGCACCCTTCATTTTTAAACTTCTAAATAAGTATTTTTAGGCTCTGTTTCCAATTGCCCATTGTTCCTGAAGAGATGTTGCATAAAATTCTGAAATTTCCCTCCTTGGTGTTTTCTGCATCCCTCATTAAAACCCCTTGGTTTTGATGTATACAGAAGTTTAGTGTTTTACCCTACTGGTGTGCAAGGAGTCATATCTATTGTGTAAATGAAAACTGTTCCAGTGTTCATTTTGCCTTCCAGTCTGTCTAGATCCATCACCTCCTGCATGCCCCTCACAAGCTCCCTGTGACAAGAACAGCCATTTTGTTCTGATACAGTAGTTTCATGACTGGGGCTTGCAGCACTCTGAAATATGAATAATAATCACTGTAATATCATGTGTTTTACTGCTGGACAATACACATTAGTAGTGTTGCCACTTTCCATGTGCTATTTCAACACAAGAAGCATCATGTTAGTGCCAAACACCAATTTAATCTGGCTTATCACAGAACCTGAGCAAACATTGTTCCAATAGCTAGCAAAGGTTAATGATGGTGTTCTTGTAATGTTGTTTTAACAGGTAGATTCTGCTTTTTTACTTTCCAGGGAGCTTCATGTCCTTGTTTATGATCACAGAAAAAAACAGAAGCTTTGGCTTATTTTGGTGGTTTTATAGTAATTTAGAAAATTATTATTGCATAATTACTCCGATGATTTTTTTCATTTGCAAGAAATATTTATTAGAACAGCAGTTGTCGAGGTAGATTAAAATCACCAACAAGGTTATGAAAGATGTGTGTACAGTCATAGCTGAACTGCTGAAATTGCTGGGGGAGTACCACAGCTGTTATGTAACAGATTTCCAAATTAATCCAGAGTAGGTGTTTAAAAAATTATTATTATTGTTATTATTACTATCATTATTATTACAAGTCTGAAAGAAATACCAACCTACTTAATATTTTTTATATAATGTACTTGCCTTGGAATAGGATCAATTTTTTCCAGCTTGGTATATTGGCATACTGCTATCTGTATTGTAGGGTCTGTAACAAGCCGTTTCCATGATTATTTTATGTGTTCTTTGAGGCATTATGAAGAGGACAGACAGCCTGAGAGTATTTAACTTCTACATGTGCATTGCATTCACAGAACATGTGGCTGAATGAAGTATTCAGCAGTACATTCACTTAGCTAAAATGTCTTATGATGATGTTCAGTAAGAAGTTGTTTGAATAAAGCTGGTATATGAAATCATTACAGAAAGGATACCTGTGCCCCAGTCCATTCCCAGAACGGATTTTTGCTTTGCTTGCACTGTCAGTAAACAAATTAGTAAAGGAAAATCTGAATTATTTTTAAATATTACTTTAAAAAAGAAATAGTTATTTGCTACTGAATCTTGGATGTGATGTGATAGCCAACAATAATACATTTTATGCCATCTCCATCCCACGATGCATCATGTCTCAAATACCAAAAAACCTGATACATGAAGCACTGAAGAAAGGAATTCTTCATACCTATCAGCAGCAGACAAAGTTTTAATTATGAACCAAATACGCCAAGTGATGTATAGCCCAGACATCCTTTCTATGGCCTGTAAGCCTACACTGTTAAGATTCTTCTCTGTATCCACAAATAGGAATTCCCTGGGATGTTGTAGAGGGAAAAGAAGTAGTGGAAGCATGCAGCCTTTTGAGTTTGTAAATAAGTTTTAGTGCTATCTAATTTAGGTATCTGAAGTTTTCCAGTTCACAATGAAATTCTAAATACTTTTAAGTATGTATTTTTAACATTTGTTAAAAATGTTTTCTGCCCTTGTCTGGGCAATGTGGCAGAGCCCTGCTCTGAAAAGATAACTTCAATTCTGCATGCATGACCTGGTCAGGAGCACAGTTGTCAATTCAGTCTTGCAGACAATTTACACAAGTGGACACTGAACTTCAACCTGTAAGCTCAGGTCACACAGGTCTGTGGAAAAGCAATCAGCTTTTACAGAAAACACACTTCCTTGTCTGAAAGGTGAGCCAGAGAGCTGCAAAATTAAAGGCTTAAAGTCTTATGCAAAAGGCTCCTGTGGCCCCCCAGTTTGACAGACAGTGTTATGAGATGATTGTAAATTATCAGATTATATAATTGCTGCTAGGCTGTGCAGTTCTAAAACATCTATTGTTCTAAAACATCTTGCCATTATCTAGTATGATGTAGAATGAGTAATTTGTGGAAGTGCAATTATGATTTTCAGTTTTCAACCCTTTGTAATTGTATGACTTGTTTTTGCTGTGGTACAGAAGAAAGAAGGACAGTTTCCGGTATTTTGGTTTGTGCAGTAAAACTTAGAATATTAACTTGCTAAGGAAGAGGAACCAAAGGAGATCAGGCTTCCCCCTTGCTGGTGTCAATGCTTCCACTGCAGCAGAGGAGATTCAAGGAGGCAGATCATATTGTGGCGTTGTGTAGTAGCAGCAATTCTTGGGAAACACTTGCTTTTGAAAGAGAAACATTTATGAGTGCAGCATCACAACTGTAGAAAGTATATCCAGCAAAGTTGATGTGAGTCAGTCACTTTTATGAAATTCCCTACACAAAGCAAGCAGACTGACTTGATCATGTCGAGAAGTTTATTGACTTTGGTCTTGCCCACCCATAAATGCATGAAAATCTGCATAGTTTGTGGTTTCATAATACTTCCCCTGGTAATAATGGAGCTTTTCTGTAAACATCTGAAAGTTTTCTTGTAGCTTGCAGT
Source organism: Peucedramus taeniatus (assembly GCA_013400575.1). NCBI lineage: Eukaryota > Metazoa > Chordata > Aves > Passeriformes > Fringillidae > Peucedramus > Peucedramus taeniatus. The sequence goes on from WBNO01030189.1 coordinate 58,357, forward strand.
ATCCCACAAGCATAGAAATAAATCCCTACTCATTTAAGAAACAATGGGTACATCTGCTAACACACCCTGGTGGTATGTCCCAATGGGGATTTATCAAGAGTTGCTTCTACATCATGCTGCTGCTAGATGAAAGCTGGAAGTCCCCTTTGACTTTGAAAGAGTTGGTTCTGGAAAGCAGGGAGGAAGCAGCTTCTCTTATCATCCAGAGTGATATTAGAAGTATTTGAAGTGCATTTGGGTCATCTGAGATTGTGACGTGTATCATATTTGAACAGTGGCCGTACACTTCCAACTCCAAGAACTCAATCTCGCACGATAACATTTACATATTTTGTCTGTGGAGGCATGCTCAACTATGACTTGCTAATGTAAATCTTTTAAAATACTTCAGTGGATTGTGTGTGCTGGAGGATGTAAGGAACAACCTGCCAGCTCTATCAGAACCAGGCATATTCTCTTCCCACCTAACGTGCCAAGCTCATAAATCAGTCGCAGTGCGTCATGCTTTTATTAATACACAGTGGCTGTACTATTCCAAGACTGCATTATCGCTGCTGCTTCTCGTGCATCAGAGATGTGGTAATCCATCTGTATTCTGCCTAGCTCCTTTGGGATGCTTCATGTGGGGCTGTGGGGAGCAATGCACTGGTCCTGACTCTGGGTAGCCTATACATTACCTTGAAAATGGACTCAGAAGAACACCACAGCAGCATTCAGTCTTGTCCTTCTGTGGGCTGAAATTCCAGCACGTGTGACATGGCACACTGACAGACGGGACACAAGAAAAAAAGTGGGAATTACTCCTGCTTCTGTGAGATTAGGGATGGTTTCTGAATATGCTGCATGTGAATATGAAAACAAAACACACTTTTGCTGTGGTATTTCAGGATCTTACCGTACAGGGGAATTCCAAGAGTATGCGGGTTTAAATTATTGAGATATATCCTAAGTTTGTTTAGGCCGGTGTGATTAATGAAACTGTTGACACTGATAGTTGCTATCACTTCTTAAACCAAAAACCTGAGAAAGTTTCCTATGCCTTGCTGCTCTCACGCACATATCCAAATGTGGAGTTAAGGAGTAACTGGTTTCCCAAAAATGCCCTGAGAAAACAGGATACCCTGTGTAGGCAGCATAGCTATGCATCCTAAATATAACAGTGCTGAGCGTTCTCAGAGCAGGGATCAGGATTACGCTGCGTACCTCAGCCGGGGATGTTCGGGGCCAGACGTCCCCACCGTGTAACGTGATCGCTTCCTTGGGCTCCAGACCAGATCCCAGCCCGGCAGCTGCTGGCTGGGAGTGCAGTTACCTGACCCAGACCCACCTCCTCCCAGCTAGAACCATCCCTTCTGCAAGGGCAGGTGGTGTGTGGCACGGGCAGGTCTCTCAGCCCCTGCACAGACCTGCTGTGCAGGTTTGCTGCTGTGGATGGATGTGAGCTGTTGGGTTGGTGCGCTGGGCTCTGGGGTAGGCACAGAGGTCCCCTCTTGGGTGGCAGCGACAGTGGTGGATGCAAAGGGTGGTGAATGCAACGTGCCACCATGGAGCAGCTCCAGAGCAGGACCCATGTGCAGAGATGGGAAGGAAGATTGGCCAGCCCCCAGCAGCCTGGGCCCCCACCTTCTGCAAGCTGTCCACACACGTTGCAGCAGTGGGCGTCCTGGGAAGGTGCCAGCAGCGCCTGGGGAGGCCTGGCAGTGGGTAACACTGCTGGTGTGCCACTCCTGTCTGGGACAGAGGGGCTCTGGCACTGGGATTCTCTCTTATGGACATTTCACAAAGACCATGGTGCTTCATAGAAACTCTCTCTGCTTTCTGAAGCCCCATGGCAAATCCCAGCCTTGCAAACTGGGCCACGAGCAGCTGGAAGCGTGAGGGAGGCTGGTGCCAGCAGCAAGGTGCCAGCCAGCGCAGCGATGGGCATGTTGTGCATCGCTTCCCCCCACGCACGCCGCTCCCCAGGGCCTCCGGGGGGGAGAGGCAGAGGGGAAGGTGCCACGTGAAGACCAGCTCACTCCTGGCTGGAAGGGTGATGCACTGGGTTGCCCAGCTCCGTGGTTGCGTGCCTCCATGGAGTGGGGCTGCAATACCCATCTTCCAGCATGTTTTTGGCCCTGAGATTTTTTGGACAGTCTTACGAGTCCCGCATGTGGGTGAGGGTAGGACTTTGGGAAGTTTTGGGAAGCGTGTTCTGCTTCTCCGCAGTGCCCCGGGTACAGATCTTGTTTTGCTGTGCTGTCCCACAGGAGGGTCTCACAGTAACGAGCGGTGCACTGGATTTAGGTGGATTTGCAGAAGGTTTGATCTCTTCCAGTCTTTTTTCCCTGCTCTGTTCTCATCTCCTAGGGCTGCTCTAAGCTTTGGCAAAAATGCCCCTTTTCATATTATGGCTCAGCTTTGCCCAGTCCTACACAAAGCCTCTCCTCCAGACACCTGGCCATCTCTACCTGAGGAGACCATTTAATGGTTAATGGCAGATGCATTTTAAAAAAAGGTGTATTCAGAGGGCCCTTGGGTGGTTTGTTTCACTTTACTGCCTGGGAGGATATCTGCTGCCAGTGCTGTCTGCTGTCCTGGGGAACTGTCTGACAGCTTGGATATTTGTCTGTCAGGATATCTGACATGACAGCATGTATTTCAGAGCCCAGCCTGAGCCCTCTTGGGATTATAGTCTTCAAATTTTCTTACATATGATATACCACTGTAGATGAAAGTATGGTGTGCCTCATTGGAGACTACTGAGGAAGCTGTGAAGAAAAGAATAGTCCTGCTTGGGACAGAGTTAGGCAGTTCAGCAGTATGGCAGGCATCATCTGCCATGAAGCTGGATCCTCTGCTTAGGGGAAGACAAGTCTTGCTGAGGAAATGCATCTCATTGACCTATAAGTAAACAGTAAAGGCTGATGGAAACTTGGATTCCTTGGCCATGGCAGGCAAAAGGAAGTCTGTAAATACTATGCTTGTGTGGGGCTCCAGATGGCCCATCTGGACTAGGCAAGGTGTGGTTCGTGCAAGCCCTCCATAAACAGGAAGCTTCTGCCTCCTTAAATCATTGGATGGGCAGGCAGCCTCAGCCTCTCGAGGGAGGGGAGGTAGCAGAGGGTCTGAAGCAAGAAGGGGGTCTCCAGCATCTTGTTACAGGGCTGCAAGATGATCACTTCCTCAGACATCAAGGAGGGGACTGGCTGCCCCTCGTGCTCTGCAGAGTGGGACCCTGAGCACCCACCATCATCATCATCATCCTGCTCTCCTCTCTCTCAGCCTGACCTGCCTCGCCCCAAAGTCCCAGGTAGCAGCTGCTTTGGAGGAAGATTCCCAGCTAAAGACTACACTGACTCAAATGACTTTCCCACTTGTGGAGAAGAGGGTGAGAGCTAGACCGTCTTCCAGAAAACCCTTGAAAATGTGCATTTTTGCTTCCCTTTGAGATGCTGGCAGGGAACAAGGACAGGGTCATTTAGGGAGGATCTGAACAAACCCTGACAGAATCCATTAGAGAGACTGACATCCTAGCAGGGGGAGGGAGCTGGGGCAGGCTGCCAGGCCTCAGGGGGTGCTCTTTTATATTTAATTTATGAAGCCTTGATTTGTATCTGGCTGGGGTTTGAGCCCACGTGAGTCACATTCACACGGGCAGGTGGGAGTGGCTTCATTATTTTCTCTTGAATCACCCCAATTTCTCTGTCACCAGAACATGCTTTAACAGCCGTGTGCGTGTGGGTATACGCGGTGCGTGCCAGACCCAGCCAGCCTGGTGGGAACGGGCTCAGCTGACTTTGCCTCAGCTTGGTGGACTTGGCTGTGTTTGCCTTACAGTTGGACTTGCTGATCTTAAAGGTCTCTTTCAACCTAAATGAATCTAAGATTTTATGATATGTGAGCTGTGGTATTATGAACTGTGAGCAAATGCCATTCTGCAGGAGTTTCTCACTGCTTGATTTTTACACAAAGCTCTCCAGTGAGGGGTCAGGACCCCTTTTTGGACTCCTCCACTGGATTCTTGGAACACCAGTGTGCTTATTCTCTTTGCTTTGTAGCTGGGCAGCAGGAGCCTGTAGCAGTCATTGCTGTTGGACCTCAGTAATGCTAATGTCACCACAAACCTGTAGAATCATAAAATGGTTTGTTTTGGAAGGGACTTAAAGATCATCCAGTTCACCCCTTGCCATGGGCAGGGACACCTTCCACTAGATCAGGTTGCTCAGGTACCTGTCCAACCTGACCTTGAACACTTTCAGGGATGGGGCAGCCACAACTCTCTGAGCAATTTGTTTCAGTGCCTCACCACCCTCACACTGAAGAGTTTCTTCCTTATATCTAATCTAGACTTGTCCTCTTTCAGTTTAAAACTATTGGCCCTTGTCCTGTCACTATCTGTCCATATAAAGTCTCTGCTTTCTTTTTGTAAGCCCTCTTAAAGTACTGGAAGGCCATGAGGAGGTCTCCCTGTAGCCTTCTCTTCTCCAGGTTGAGCATTCCCAGCTCACTCATCCTGTCTGGGCAGGAGAGGTTCTTCATCCCTCTGATGATCTTCATGGCCTCCTCTGGAGTCACTCAAACAGGTTCACATCTTGTGCTAGGAACCCCAGAGCTGGATGCAGCACCTCCAGGTGGGGACTCAGAGAGCAGAGTAGAGGGGCAGAATCACCTCCCTTGACCTGCTGGCCACTCCTCCTGATGCAGCCCAGGATGTGTTGGGCTTTCTGGGCTGCAAGTGCTCAGGTGGCTTGTGTCCAGCTTTTCATTCTTGAGAACCCCAAATCCTTCTCCAAAGGGCTGCTCTCTGTTCTTCTTGCAGCCTGTACTCACCTCTGGGATTGTCCTGACCCTACAGCACCTTGCATTTGCATTTGTTGAACCTCATAAGGTTCTTGTGGGTCCACTTCTCCAGTTTATCCAGGTTCCTCTGGATGGCATCCCTTCCCTCTGTTGTGCCAACTGCAGCACTCTACTTTGTGTCATCTGCAAACTTGCTGAGGGTGAATTTGACCCCATTTTCTATGTTCTTGATGAAGAGTTTGAAGAACATTGGTCCTAAAGTAAGAACCCTGAAAGGGCCTGGGATCTCTCTGAGCCACTGATAGCCTGAGGGCACAGGACCCTCACACGCAGACAAGGGGTAGGGCTGCCCAGTGCTGGGGCTGCAGCAAGACCAGGCATCTGGGCAGTAGAGCTGTCACTGCCTCAAACCCCAAACCCCAGCTTTGCTCATCGCAGCACCTGGCAGGCATCTCTGCAGGGGTGATGGCTGTCCTGGCTTGGAGGAGCTGGTGCAGCCCTGGGAAAACATGTATGGAAGTTGAGAGGTATGGGGTAGCACACACCCTGTGTGGGCAGAGCTGGCCCTGTGAGGGCTGTGCCATAGCTCCCGACGTGCTTGGAGAGGAGAGCAGCCTTTCAACCATGCTGGGTGCACACCAGCCTGCAAACTGTGTGTGTGTGAACAGGGCAGAGGCAGCCAGGCCGGTGGATGCTGTGCTCAGCAGTCCCCTCACACTCCAACTGGCTCCTGGTGATCCCAACAGGAGGGCAAAAATCCATTGGTGTGCTGTGTCCACTCACTGAGAGATGTGACCTCCCCTGAGCTGTTGCATGTGCACCTGCAGATGGAGACCTGTGGTGAGAAGCACCTCAGGATGTGCCCAGGCCTTGCACATCCCGGGTGCCAGAGCCTGAATTAGGCACGGGCAATGCGTGGCAGCCTCTGGCAGCTGGGCAGAGTGTGTGGTGCAAGCTGGAGGAAGGAGAAGAGCCATGAGGCCCTGCTGCCCAGCCCAGCAGCCCAGAGAGCTGGGGCTGCTCCACTGAGCTGGAATGGCCACAGGGCTTGCAGCCCCATCCCACCAGCACTGGCCACAGATTCTGATAAGCCTGGGAGAGCCAGGGCTTGCAGGCCTGCCTGTGGAGGGGTGGCTCTATAGGAAGAGGGTGCTGTGTAATTGTTAGGGGTTTTTTTTCATGGGCTTTCCCCTCTTAAGACACCTACAGTCAAATGTGAAATTCACATTTCTCTACAAGACTTTGGCTAAATACTCTCCAACACATAAACCACAAAAAATTTGAACACAGTTCTGAGCCAGCTCCTTTCCTAGAACATTTCAGAGCAGGCTTGTCACTGGTTTCACTGGGAGGTTTCAGAGCAAAACTGTTGCTTCCTGGCTTTGATTTTACAAACAGCTTCTTGAGGCTTGAAAAAGAAATGCCTGTCCCTAGCTGTTGCCGTTTTCTGCTTGGCAAGAGTCTCTGCCAGCAGACCCCCCTCCATGGTGTTCTGATGGGGTTTGTGAAAGTGGTTTGTGTTGGCCTTTGTCCTGGGCAATGACCAGGGTGAGCAGGTACAGGGCCTGAATCTGAAGTCTGTGGTGCAGTATCTGTTTGCTCCTTGGTGTTGGCATGGAGTGTTTGATAATGGGCCTCTTCTTCCTTAAATATAGGACTGGGGAAGGGGCCAGAGAGCTGGGAGCAGACCCTTCTGCTGTTCAGGTGGGACTGAGTACAGTAGCCGAGCGCAGCTGGCCAAGATTTCTGTGGCTGGCTGGTGAGGACCTCTGCCAGGGGTTGCCTGCCATCTGCTGGCAAATCCCATGGGATGGACAGAGCCCAAGAGAGCGCTGCAAAAGGAAAGCTGCTGTGGTTAGGTACTGTTGCTCTGGCCAGAGACAATATTTCTGACAGGATCAAGGGCTGAGGGTTCATCACTCTGTTGCTTCCAGCTGGTGAGACTGAAGACTGCATTACTGTCCAATACAGTTCCATAACCCCATTGCTCTGGATAGGTTGCAGAGGTGTATGACCTTCAAAGAGAAGGCCTGAAATGCCTGATCTGCCACTGCCTGGCATTCACATACATCCTGATGCCAGCATCTTGTCTCTGTGTCCAGCTTCTGTCCACCACCACCAGGGCCTGCAGTGACCACCATCCCAGACTCAGCCTGTTCTCTGCAGTTTTGTAGCCCTGAGCTGTGCTGGATTCAGGGCTGTGGCACTTTCTTGCCAAAGCAGGCATCGCCAGTGCCTTTCCTCTGGGGCTGCAGGAGGATGAGATGAGGGTGATGCCACAGTGGAGCGTTGGCTGTGGGGTCAGCAGGGCAAGACCACAAAAGGAAGCAGGACCTGCCCATGCTGGGACCAACACCACAGCCAAGGGTGATCTCCACAGGCCGAGGAGCAGCTGCTGAAGTGCCCAGCTGGGGCAGGCAGAGCAGCGAGGTCTGTGTGACCAAGGGGGGAGCGGGCAGCTGGGCACTTCAGGGACACGATGGGGCAGATGTTGGTGAGTTCAGAGTGACCAGCTGGGAGTTCTGTGCCTCTGAGTAGCAGTGCCTGGATCTATTTACATACCAGAATGCTCTTGTGGTCTGGGGCCCAGGCAACCAGGCAAAGAGGATCTGTACATGCTCCCAGTGCAGAAAGGGCAACGCTGTGATTTACAGCGAGTGCCTCCCTTCCCCTGTCTCTGCCGTGGAGATAAGCAGTGTTTTGCCTGAGTCTTGCTGTTTGCACAGGGAACCTGTTTTCCAGATTACTTGACATGTATTTTGCCTTCTTCATGTCTGAGCTGTCAGATAATGCTGGAGGCTGAGTTAATGTGCAGAGCAGGGCTCAGGCTCAATGTGCACTGTGAGGGCCCAGCCTGCTGGGTCAAGCACCATTAGCACCACCAGCAGGAGCAGCAGATTGGCCCACATGCCAAGGGCTGCTGCAGCTGATCCTCTGCTCCGTGCTCTCCACCAGCTTTGCTCCTCTGCTGCCAGGCTTACTGCCCCTTGGCTGCAGAGAGTGAATCCCACTGGCAGTGAGGACTCCGGGCAGCCCCAGGCAGCACATGATGGGCTTCTGCAGGAGAGCAAGAGCCTGCCCAGGAGGGTGCTCTTGGCTCAGATGGCTCAGTCTGCCTTCTCTCTGCCCTTCTTTCCCCTCTGAATAGCTGGGTTGGAATAAACTGCTCTGCATTGCCCATCGTGGGCATGATTTTTTTTTTTTTTAATTTCTCTACTAATTTTCTTTTTGTATCCATTAGGACTAGATTAGGCTGAGTTTTGTGGCTGGGCAGGCTGGAGTAGTGTTAGACCCTGCTTATGAGCAGTGGCAGTTGTGTGAGACAGAGATTTTGGGCAGGTTTTTGTGCTGGGAAATTGTGACATTCCAGCACATCCATCTGTGCAAAACCAGGCAGTATGTCTGCCCAGACCCTTCTGTACATTGTGAAGCATTCCTGAATTAAAGCTATGTGCGGGCAGTTCAGAAATGAAGCTGGGAGCAGTTCTGGTGCCAGGAGACAGGCATCCTCAGGTATCAGCTCTGGCTCCTGTGACAGTGACTTCTTTTAGCCTTAAGAGTTACAGGAGCCAACACCTGCAATGATTTTTGCTATATCTTAGCTTTGATTTTTTTTCCCCACACATTTTCCCATTCTGTTTTACTCTCTTGTCTCACTCAGGTGTGCTAGCTATGCCTTTTTTTGTAATAAACTTTTAAACACTTGCAAACATTTCTACATCCCTAAGCTGGGGAGGGGATTACTACTGGTTATGTAGAAATCCCATCTGGGAGCTGCAAGCTCCACTGCAATCACTTTGTATCAGCACCTGAAGGCAGACACATGGCCCAAATTATAAGACAGGTATTTGTAAGTGGGGTGGGTACCATGACTATAAAATGAAGTTTAATGAAATGGCCTGGGCTGTGCATATGTGTGACTTTCACTGCAAAGCTATAAAAACTGTTCATCTTTCTCTCTAAGCTACTTTCTGGCAGTGTGTCTGTGTCCCCCACAATATGGAGCTGTTGAAAGAGATCTAAATATTCAGAGTGTTGCAAAACTTGAGATAACGCTGCCAGTCTTGCTCAATGGCAGAGGGATAATGATGGCAGGCTCTCACAAAAAATACCTGCAGGGAGAGATCCCGGTTTCATTGGTTTGTTTGTTTTAAGCTGAACTGCTGTACTTGCATTTGGTGTTGCCAAATTCTTTTGCTCCCTCTGCCATATAACTGAATGCTGGCTCAGTTACCTTAAAACGTAGCATGAATTCCCGTGCTGTGCCAGCCGCTGGAAAACATACAGCTGAGGAGAAGGGAATTCAGAAGGGAATTCAGGTGTTTTCAGGCAATACTTCATCAGTGAGGATGGAAGGTGATGCTCAGGAGATTGGCACCTCACATGCAGCTCTCCAAGGAAACTCAGTGCAGGGGGGGGAAGGAGTAACAACATTTCTTGCTCCACTTGCAGAGCCGTGGCCTTTACTCTGCTTTTCCTGAGGCCCCTCACCACCAAGCTGTCCTTAGTGTTTTAACCATACCCTACTAATCGCTGGCATCAAAACCAGAGAGGTTTCTGTGCTGTGCCCCTCTGTGGGGAGGGTGTCAGCCCCTTTGGCAGCGGTGCAAGGGCTCCCGTGGGCTCGGGCGGGTGCTGGCCCCTGGCCAGGACAGCCAGAGCTGCCAAGGCTGCGCTGCCACCCGCTCTTCAAGCGAGAACCCGACACCAGGGCAGAGCCCAGGACAGCTGCAGCAGTCACACACCAGCGCCATTTGGAGGCTTACACAGGGGCACAAAAATCAGCTGTGCCTTAATATAACCCCTCACAGCCAGCTAAACCATGATTTGCAGGAGGAAATTGCATCTCCCACAATATGTCCTAGTGCCATTGCTGCACGGAGGCACTCTGAAGGCACCATAAAATCTTTAAAAGGCGTCAGACAAAATGAAACGATTTTCTTACGGTGTCACAGTAATCCCGATTAGGGCTATAACGCAGGAATGTGTGAGAGGCGAGGTTTCTTAAACAGGGGCTGTTTATGCAAGCATTTCCTTGCCATGCCTGCTGGGAATACAGCCTCGACAGGAAAACGACATTTGCAAACAAATGAGCAGAGAGACACCAGCAAGTTCTCATCTCGGAGGGAAATTAGCATTTTAATATTCAGTGCAGGGTTTTGCTAGGCGGCCAGGGCTCGTAGGTGCTGTGTAATAATGACACCAATAATTAATAATAAATCTGATGCTGAAATGCCACGGAGTATAGGGCTGTCTGCATCCCTGGAATGTGGCAGGGGCTCAGAATGGAAGCTGTTCTTGTGGCAGATAGCTTCCTAAGAATATTTTACAAATGGGGACAGGAGACTCATGGCTAAAATTGAGGGATAAGAGGGGTGGCCGGTAAGAGAGCTGAGTGGCATGGAAGTAAGGAAACACTTTAGTGCTGAGAGAAAGAAAGACAAAGGATTCATAGGCCTGATGCTGCTTCTGATGTTGCACTGGGACAGAGCAGTGCTGGCCCAGCTTTCCACCCCTTGCAAAATGCTGGTCCCATCTGGGCAGGGACAGCGAGGACGTGGTGCCTGTTGGATGCAGAGTGGGATAAACAAGGATGGAGGCAGGGGGCAATGGAGTCCCTGCAGCTCTCTCAGTGGGACAGGGGGGATGGAACCTGACCTGGGGAATGGGAAAAAGGGTGGACAGGGCCAGCACTGATGGCAGGCTGGGAGGCAGCATGAAGGGAAGGCAGGAGTTGTTGCCTGGCAGGTGCAACCTCTCTGTGCCTCCAGGGAAGTGGATGCTGCTGGTCTGTGTCAGACCAGGCACTCACATTTCTCCTTCATAGCCTTCTACAGAGCTGGGAGGAGATGCTGACACAGCTCCTGGCTGTCCCAGCTCTACCATCCATCACAAAATCTCCTAAAGGAGGGGTGCAGAAAATATGAAAAACACGTGGAACCTTTAAATGGAAGACATCTCTTATGAGCAGCTCCTCCTGTGGCTGACTCAGGAAGATCATGAAGGTTTGAAGACTCCTTAGCACAGGCTGTTGAACCTCCACCTGCCCCAGAACTGCAGGATCCAAGCTAACTGGGAGTGTTTATCCCACCAGATGGCTTAAAGAGGTTTTGTTCCCCAGCAAGCTGCTTGGAGGGATGCTCCAGGGGGTGGTTTTTCACAGGCAAGGCACATCTCATACCACCGCCGTATGCCGCGTAGCCGCAGTGAGGTGTTTCGGGCAGTGTCTGATGCCATGGCAATTAATTAGCCATGGGCACAGCAGGAGCCTCTTTAGCCCGAAGCTGCAATTTCACCACAGGCATTTCCCCATAACCTGCTTCTGATGTGATTTTTCTGTCAAATGTATCTGTTGCTCTCTTTTTATTTTTTTTTTATTTTAATTTTAATGATGCCTTTTACTACTCTCTCCAGAGCCATTTGCCAGCTGCTGCATTCAGCCATTCCCCACACATGCAGAAGAGGGCTCAAATTAGGCCTTCATTTCACAGAAGGTGAGAAGTACACAGGCTGGTGACAGGCATTGCTCCTTCCCAAGGTACACTCGGAGCCCCAGCTGCTCTTTTCCATCCTTCCTGGGCCTGGCCAGCACAAACTCATCCTTACTGCTCTGGCCAGGAGCCTCTGGGAGCTGACTGCTCTTTGTTGTTTTATCTCCTATTTCTGTGCCTGTGTTTTGGAGGTCTTTCTCTGAGGTCTGCCTGGGTGGCTTTTGCCTCTTTTATGGGATTCTAAAATTATTGGCCGATGTTTATTCTCTTCATTGGGTGAAACGCTTACAGCCTCTTGCTAAATCTGAACAGTTCCTCTCTAATTTGTGTTTCTGTCTTCTCAGACCTTAAAGGGAGAGAGAAAGATATTTTGAGTCCAAATTAGTTGTTTGAAAATTGTGCTTTGAGGGGAAGAACATGCTGCTAACTGTGCAGTAGGGAAGTTGGAACCCAACTGAGGGGGGCTTTTACTCAGGCCATTTTCTTTTCAGATGCCTGCCCACTTTGCTGGGCAACATGGACTGCTAGTGTAAAAGGGAGAACTGATTTTAGATCCCTGATTTCATAATAATGTTATGGGCTCATATCTGCAGTTGCCAAGAATGTTGTTGGCTCATACTTTGGAGTTTGGAATTGGGTGAGGAGGAAGCAGGATAGCAAGTAAGATTACAGCCATGGACTTGAGGAAAGCTGAAGCTGCTGAATGCCTTCTTTGCATCAGTCTTCACCAACAAGACCATCCCTCAGGAATCTCTGACCCAGGAGACCAAGGTAAAGGACTGTTGGAAGGAAGACTTTCCATTGGTCAAGGAGGATTGGGTTAGAGAACACCTGGGAAAACTTGACATCCACGAGTCCATGGGCCCTGATGGGATGCATCCATGAGTGCTGAGAAAGCTGGTGGATACTGTAGTGAGGCCATTTGTGATCATCTCTGAAAGGCTGTGGCAATCAAGAGTGGTGCCTGAGGACTGGGAGAAAGCAAATGTCATCCTGGTCTTCAAAAAGGGCAAGAACGAGTACCCAAGGGACTACAGTCCAGTCATCCTCACCTCAATCCCTGGAAAGGTGATGGAGAGTCATTCTGGAATCCACCTCTATCCATATAGATGACATAAGGTCATCAGGAATAGTCAACATGGTTCACTACAGGCAAATCCTGCTTGAACAACCTGAATGCCTTTTGTGATGTGACAGCTGGATGGATGAGGGCAGAGCAGTGAATATGGTCTACCTTGGCTTCAGCAAGGATTTTGATACTGTCTATCACAACATCCTCATAAGCAAACTCAGGAAGTGTGGCCTGGATGAGTGGATAGTGAGGAGGATTGAGAACTGGCTGAACAGCAGATCCCAGAGGGCCGTGATCAGTGGCACAGGGTCTGGTTGGAAGCCTGTCACTGGTGGTGCCTCCATGGGTCAATACTGGGCCAGGTATTGTTTAACTTATCCATCCATTTCTTGGATGGAGGGGAGATGCCACCTCATCAAGTTCTCTGAAGACACAAACCTGGAATGGCCGATATTTCAGGGTGCTGGGCAGCCCTTCAGCAGGACCTCAACAGGTTGGAGAGATGGGCAAAGAACTGTGCAAAGTTCAACAAAGAAAAATGAAGGGTCCTGGACCTGGGGAGAAATAACCCCAGGCACCAGCACAGGCTGGGGGCTGACCTGCTGGAAAGCAGCTCTGAGGAGAAGGACCTGGGGATCCTGGTGGACAGCAAGCTGTCAATGAACCAGCAGTGTCCTTGTGGCCAAGAAGGCCAATGGCATCCTTGGGTGCATTAGGAAAAGCATTACCAGCAGGTCGAGGGAGGAGATCCTGCCCCTCTACTCAGCCCTAGAGGCCACATCTGGAGTGCTGTGTCCAGTTCTGGGCTCCTCAGGACAAGAGAGATATGGAGCTCCTGGAGTGGGTCCAGTGGAAGGTAACAAGAATGGTATGGGGTCTGGAACATCTCTCTTATAAGGGAAGGCTGAAGGAGCTGGGCCTGTTCAGCCGTGAAAAGAAATAACTGAGAGAGGACCTCATCAATGTCTATCAGTATCTGCAGGGAGTGTGCCAAGAGGATGAAGCCCTTCTTGGCTCTTCTTGGTGGTGCCAAGCAACAGGACAAGAGGCAATGGACAGAAACTGATGCACAGAAAGTTACCCCTGAACATGAGTGTCTTGGTTTGAAAGACAGGTACCTGCCAGCAAAAGCTGGAATCTCCCTTTGAATAGAGAATGTGAACCCCCTCCCTCAGATTATTATAATTTTGCAATTGGAGGCTCTCAGGCAAAGATTTAGGAGTGGGAATAACAGTTCTTTACTAGGAATATTAGACAAAGCAAAGACAAATACAAATGTAATAGCACTAAGAGACAAGCAAAAACAAAGAAACAACAAAACCTCAGAAAATGCCCTGACAGAGTCAGGGATGTGACCTGACACCCTGGGTATCAGGGCGGTGAAAGCAGTCCAGATGAAATCCTCCTCGAGCAGTAAATGCAGTTCTGTGAAGTGAAATAGTCCTATAGGAAAGTCCGATGGTGGAGAAAAATGTGTTCAGTCTTCCTCTGGAGAGAAATCCAGTGGGGAGAGAGAAAACAAGCAGGGTCCCCTGGTACTCCAGTCCTTTCGGAGCGGTGTCCTCGGACCAAACTGCCCTTCACTGCTGTTCCACCCCAAGAAACCTGCTGCCTCCTTTGTTTAAGTCAAGTATCCATAAAGTACCGAGCCATCAGTTACCTAGCAAACCATCAGGAAAAAATTCCACAAACACAAAAGAAACATATCCAACCCCCAACAATGAGTCAGAACTTCTTTACTGCATGGGTGACTGAGCACTGGAACAGGCTGCCCAGAGAGGTTGTGGAATCTCCCTCAAGGGAGATAGTCAAGAATGGCCTGGACACAATCCTGTGCTGTGTGCTCGAGGATGACCCTGCTCGAGCAGGGGAGTTGGACCCTCTGTGGTGTCTTCTAATCTGATCCATTTTGTGATCCTGTAGAATCTTAATGCCTCATGCAAACTACCAAACCAAACCCAGCCTCTTTAGTTTGAGTTGCACCCTGCCCTCTCTACTATGAGGTGTCCAGAGGTTTGGTGTCTGCTGTTGCCCTGCATAGGCCATGAGCCAGACAATTCCCAAGCTGTGAAACTCTGTACAGGATGGTGGAACTAAAGCCACAACCTGGAACACCTATGGAGTGGATCCAGGCTGAACAAGGATGAGCTGACGAGACTGCAAAGTAATTTCTTCCAGCAATGGAGATGGAAACAGCCAAAAAATGGCTGCCAGCTAAATGGGTGAGAGTGAGTTAGCCATGGTTTTAGGAAAGGCAAAATTATCAACTCTGTAACCCACATAGCTTCTGAAAAAGGAAGATCAGGCCTGTAATTGGAGGAATAAAAGGGAAAGATCTGCTGTGGTCCATATTTTCTCAGTTATTCCTAGCGTGCCTGTGAGGCGTCAGGCCGGCCACGCAGCTTAGTGTTAGGCAGGGCTTTCTTATCCTGCCACCCTTTGCCTGTGCTTAGGACCACATCCCTCACAACCACATCAGTCTTGCCCCAAAGTAAATGATATGTGAATAAATCAGGAATGACAAAAATATTGCCATTTCAATTTCAAGCAGCATTTAGCCCAGATCTGTTCTATTTTTTTTTCTTTATGATCTGGTCAGTTCTTGCACAAATGTGGCTCTGAAGGCAAATTGTAAGAGGTGGAAGCATGACAGCAGGTTTTCCACAGAGGACTCTGCAGATCAGTGATTTACACTATTTTTCATCTACAGTGGGAAGAGAACTCTGTTAAATAAAGGGAGCTTTTCAAGAGAAAGTTATTGCCAAACACCTCCACGATTTTGCTTTGTCAGAGATGAGGAGGATGTTATTTGCATTCTCAGAGATAAATACATTTTTTTATCCTCACTGGTGCCCAGACCATGCAGATTCGATAAAGAGCTCTGCCTTCAGTGCTCCTCTCATGTGCCCATTCAGTACATACAAAGGATCACACTAGGAAGCAAGTGATACAGCTGAAGGTGCAATTTTTTCAGCTCTGTAAATCTAGCCAGGGTTCCAGAGCGAGGTTTGGGATATTAGATGGACTGTAAAAACCAGCATCTGCACAAGCAGGGTTGTCTGTAGCCTGACTTTCGCATTTATTTTTATTTTTTAACCTCTTCCCAAACAGGCTGTCGTGCTGCGTCCCTGACTGCAGTGCACGCCTGCATGTCGGATGGAGATAAAGTATCACCATCTACTGGCGGCTGGAAGGATCACGGCAGGACATTTTAGAAGGTAATGGTGCTTTTGCCAGGAATCGGTGTGAGATGATGCAGAGAGCCCTGTTCCAAGGACAGGGAAGGTGGCTCACAGTCTCCTTGGCTGCGTTAGGGCAGCTGAAGCCTGGCAGGCAATTCTTTATTTACCCTTGCTGTGGCGGTGCCTGTGTGCAGGAAAGGTTGGTGCTCCTGGCACTGTTTTCCCTGGGTTTGCATGACACATGGTGGGCTGAAGCACTTGTGGCTTCACTGCCTGGAAATGGGAACTGAGGGCTGAGCCCATGAACCTCGATGCCCCAGGAGAGAGCCAGTCCCCCGCGGGATGTGGGCTCAAGTCCCTGGGCTGTGAAGGGCTCCAGCCAGCTGGACACTTCCAGGCTGTCAAAGCCGGGTGTCAAGTGCAGAAAAGATCTTGTTTCTGCTATCCCTTTGCAGCAAAGTAACCAGTGAACACAGAGCAGGAGTGTGTGAAGGTAGGAAGATGTTAATTTCTGCTCTGATTCAAATGTGTTGATAGGTTATTGAGGTCATCCAGGGATGTTGCAAGCTGTGATGACCCAGGGGATAGGGAGGAGGTGGGAGTCACCTCCTGGTGGTAGGGAGGGTGCTCCACAGCTCACAGCTTTGCTGCTGTCCTTGCCTAAACAGTGGAGGAGAGCACAGCCATGGCTTGTTTTGTGCTCCTCAGCAGAGGCATGGGGTCCCACAGCCCATGCACAGCCCTTGGCAGGTGAAGGCATGGGTGAGCAGAGAGGGAGCACTGCTAGGAACAGGATCTTTGCTCATAGCTATGGAGTCCCATCCACTGCAGCCAGTGAGAGGCAGTGGTGTACAGGCAGTGGCTCTGAGCTGCACCTCTGCTGTGGCACACTTTTCTTGAGCTCAGGGAGGGAAGACCACGGAGCTGACCACCAGCAGCAGGCAGGGGATCACCCGCACCCACCTGGGACAGCTTCCCCTGAGAGCTGCTCACAGGTCCTAGCTGGTCTTTGGCCAGCGCTCAGCAGCTCCTTCAGGATCTGAGGGAGATGGAGCAGAGGAGAAAGGGAGATGATGGGAGAAAACAGAGTGAAGGGGTATCAGGAGGCAGCTGGGAAACTGAGAGGAAAACACCCAAGGGTTTCATGGGGGGATCTCCTTCAGCAACAGCAGCTCTTGCTCTGTTTCCTCAAGATACTCGTGTGACTTGTTCTTCAAATAAAACCTTGCCTTTGGTTCACGTGAGGAGCATGTCGAGGTGGCAACCACCCTGGAGGTTACAGTATGGTGTACATGGCTTTATTCCCTACATGGTCATTCATTCCCTACTTGCTGGATGGGTTTTGAAGCTGGGGCCGAGTTTTGTGCTGCTGTAGCTGCCAGCATGCAGGTTTTAGCATGGACACAGTCTCTGCTGAGACAGTGGGATAGGAACAGTCTGTGCATACCTTTGTGTCTCTTGTCAGTCAAGGTGCATAGGAGATGTGTCTCTTCTTCCCAAGAAGAGGACCTTTTGTGTTGAATATTCCTTAAAGGAATTCCTACTACCAGCAGCACCCAGCAGATGGATCATGTGGACTTCTTGGATAGATACCATCATGCTCCACTAAATCTTGACTTTGCTTCTGATTGCCTTAAGAGGCAGTCAGAGAGAAGAGGGATTAAGAGCCACTCCATCTTTAGTTGTTTTATACTTTTTCTTGCTGAGGACATGATAAATCCTCTTTAAGCACCATCATCTCCCCTCCCCATTTGCAAAAGGCCACAGTAAAGCTGTGAGAAACACCTCCAGGTTTCAAGGAAACACTGTTCAGGGTGAGGCCCTCTGTCCATCCACCACTGTTGTCTCCCTCTGTTCAATCCACCGTTCTTGGCATTTACAATGTGCCACAGCAACCACAGCCCACATCCCTGCACAAGCAATGCCTGTTGCTCACTCCCATGCCTGTTGCCAACAGAGCAACTGCTGAGTTAGGATTTTGTGCTGGGAGCCTCCTCTGACACTGTCACGAGGCATTTGAATATTTTGGTCTTGTTCCACCTAGCTGCAAAACTCCAGTACATCAGATTTTCTATGGAAGGGACTTGCAACCTTGGCAGTGAAGAAATCAGCAAGTCTCACATCCTGGAAATTGTGGGCCTGTGGGCTCCTGAGAAGTTGAAAATAGAGCAACTTGTGTTTCTAGTAGATGAGTCCTTTTTGGGCAGCCAGGGAATGGTGCTGAGCAACTGCTTAGGACAAATGTGGGCTCCTCTGAAACTTTGCCAAAGTAATAGCCTTTCCACAAGATATTTCAACATCACTGAATTGGCAAATTCTAATGAAAAAAAAAATTCAGCTCATTTTTCTTTACCAAGGAAGAGACCCAGCTTGTTGGAACAAGCACTTTGGTAACACATCCAAAGCCACAAATTTTCCTTTTTTTTTTGGTCCCCTCTCTCTTCCTCATGTATGCTTCAAATCAATCATAGCTTGATGTTTCTCAAACAAATGGAAGAAAATGCAGAGCCTCACTATCTTCCTTCTTTCCTTTCACAACTCTTTGCCTGTTTTTTACATCTGAATTGAAGTAGTGTTGTAGGATGGTGGACCAAATTTTTCCATCTAGCCAGGTTTATGTCAGGAGTAACTGTCTTGGGATGATTTTTGTTTGTATATTGGGGAATCTCAAAAAAGCAGGTGATGTGTAGTAAGCACACAAAATTGTTCCTTTAATTTCCTGAGCTGCTGAGTTTTGAGCTGTCAAATCACTGAGTGGTTTGATTTGGTATTAAAATCAAGTGCATTTTAATAATGCCCTTTGGAAAACTCAGCTGTGTATCCTGTGTGATTTGTTTAGAACAGAAACAATATTTAGTACCTTAAAATAATTGTCTTGAGAGGACTGGAAGTTCTTGAGCCTGTGCAGTCTTGGTTCAGTCCCTCTTGAGGCAGCCAAACAAATTCCAAAGTAACAGGAGCAGCATCCTGAATAATCACTGCTTTCTGCTTGAAATCTCACCCAGGCCAGCATGACAGGGTGTAGGAGGAATACTAAATAAACTGTTAATCCCAAAGGCTTGGCAAGAACTTGCTGAGCATACCTGCCTCACTGTGGTCTTACAGCATATAGCAGGCATCAGAAATCCAGTAAAGGAATAAACTGGGTCAACTGGGAGTAAAGTAACAGGAAAAAAAAAATGGCATAGTCCAGGTCATTTTCACTGCAAGATTGAAGAGCTGAGTGTATCAAAGTGAAAGCAAGGCAGCTGAAATGCCTTGGATAGGATATTGGCTTCTCTAGTACGTCACCAAAGTTCATTTGTACTTTCATATTTGTCTAAAGAACACAGGACCCTGAAAATCAGGAACAGTCACACATGGCAACTTCAGAAGTGAAGAGGAAGGACAGACAGCTTCAGCTGGTATCAGGTTAAGCTAGCAGTGGTTGTTGATAGCTCCTTTAAGTGAGGGGAGGCACAGGAAATGCAAAAGTTTTTTTGGATGTGTGTGCTACAGAGTGTGAAATGGCATCTGTTGTGGGATTCTCTACCCAGCTATGAATTACCTTGTACAGGAAATCAGTTAGAGTTAAGTGCATAATAGCCAACATTGCCAGTGGACTTCGCTCAAATGAATTTACAAACAATGTCGTTTTTCTTGCCTCTGTTGTCTAGGAGTGGTGGTGTGCCTTCAAGGACAGACAAGACCATCTCTTGGCAGGGCTCCTCCTGGCAGGCCCTTGCTGCAGTGTTATCTATCTCTGCTGCTTGGCTTTGGCGTTATCTTCACCTGCTTCTGTTTCCCTATTTCTACTTTTGCATGGAAAAACTCATCTGGAGTATTGCTTCATGAGAGTGGCTTCTCCATACCTCTTAAGAAACCATGGAGGAGGCCACAGGACTTGACACAAGGTTTTCTATTGGGTTGTGCTTCGACAAGGTTGTAAAATTGGAGTTTGAATTTGCTTTCTAGCCATTTGTGGATTTCACCTGGCTCAGCTTGGCAGCAATATTCAAATCTTTAAAGTGTTTATGTAGCCAACATCAGCCTGAGATTGGGTTTTCTGAGTGAGGAATGCTTGCATGTGTCTTTGGAAAGTCAGCCTCCTTTTTCTTTGACTCTTTATAGCCTAAATGCAAGCAGCCCAGTGAATGCAAATTCACCCATGACATTTTGTATCCCTAAATGGTATGCAGAATAATTGTGCTTCTAAAATTGTGTGTGGCAATAGTTTTTTAATCTGCTGACAAAGTTGTCTAAAATTTTTTGTCTTCAAGCTAGAATTTTTGGTGAGAGTATCTGACAACATCTGGCTGCATATCCACATATAGCCTCCATCTGATTCTTGTGAAACACACACAAAATGTGTCTCTTATTTTTGGTACTTTCCTTGCACTAAGGAAGTAATTTTTTCTCAAAAATTTCAGTTACTCTTCATTGCTCTTTGCCATATGTCAAAGTCACATTGCATTAGAAAACGAGTAGCTCCTGTTGACGCATGGTCTGCTTTATTAGCCAGGGTGTTATTTTGCAGTGTACAGTACACACAGTATGCATTCCAGATCCCTGAGGTGCTTGTTCTTGGCGTCCTTCCTGCTCTGAAATCTGTGCTGCCACTTCCTCCTTGCTGAGACCACCAACAGACAGGATCTGGGAGCCCAAATGCAGGGGTTTAAGATACTGCTGGCACTCAGGTCCACCCCATGTTTCTGCCAACACAGAGAGGGCCAAATAATATGAAATCTGAACCTCATCCAGGCTGTTTCACAGACCATATATTTGCTGAGGCATCAAGCAGAGGGCATGGAGCAGACACCTGGTACTGGTATCATCCTCAGTCACTTAATCTAACTCTGTCAGATCTGTGTCCTTGGTTAATCATGCTAAAGAGCTTAAGCTAACATGATGTGCTTCTGGTTTTTTCTGCCCTGTTAAGCACTGTTAAGGAGCCACAATGCTTTTCTTTGAGGTCCCAAAGAAAGTCCAGTTTTCAAAAAGAGCTCCAAACATCGGCATGGCAGCAGCGAAAGGAATTCAGTAATTGCCAGCGTGGTTTTACTAATCAGCTGCAACAAAAATTTCACCTCATCAATTTTCTCACTGAATATATTTGTAAGTTAGAAGGCACTTCTTGCATGCCTGATCATTTGCATAATGAAAGATACAGACTTTTAACTTGGTTTATTATAGAACTCATTTGATAAATATTTCTGTATATGTGAATATCTCTATATAGCAAATAGATATCTATCTGTAAAAGAGAAAAACATCTAATTTGATGATTAGAAAATTTCAAGGAGTGGAGAATCCATCAGTTCCTTTGGTTGATGGTTTCAGCAATTATTTACAATTTCTGCTATGACCATGGACCTTGTTTCTCATTTTAATGAATCTGGCTTAAACCTTCAGCTTCTAGTTTATATTATCTCTGTCTCTGCTAGTGTATAGGTCCATTTTGTTATTGTAGTTTTTCCTTATTCAGGTTCTAATGCAGCATAAATTCTAGTCACTTCTTTGTTTTCCTTCTAACAAGATCACAAAATTGAACTGTGAGTTCCCTTTACCCTCTTTGAAGCATTTTATCTATATATTTTGGTAAGAAAGGTACTAAAGATCAAAACATAACCAGTATAAAATTCAGGATATTCTAAATGATACATATTCTAAAGAGGCCTTCTCAGTTCCCCAACTAAATATAGACAGGCAAAGAATAATTTGGTAACCCTGCTAACACTGCTGTTGCAGTCAGGAGGTCCTGCTGTTTCAGGAGGTCTCCAGGGAGTTCACAAGGTCACACTGTCACTTTACTGGTCACATCAGCGTCCAGGAAGTTGTGGTAAAGACCTTAGAGCAGACAGAACTGAGGGAATATTTGCCACTGAGCCTTTGTCTGCTGGTATTTGCTTTCTGGTGCTGCGTCCTGGCAAATGTGGGATCACTGATAATACAGGAAGAGAGGAAACCTGCTAAGGGAATAATGATGGAATCATAGAATGGTTTGGGTTGGAAGGAACCTAAAAGATCATCCAGTTCCAACCCCCCTGCTGTGGACAGGGACACCTTCCACTAGACCAGGTTGCTCAGAGCCCCATTCAACCTGTTCTTGAGCACTGCCAGGGATGGGGCATCCACAGCTTCTCTGGGCAACTTGTTCCAGTGCCTCACCACCCTCGCAGGGAAGAATTTCTTCCTAATATCTAATCTAGATCTGCTCTCTTTCCTAATAATTAAACAAAAATCAAAGATGGGATTTGGGGTGTGCTGCTTTTTGTTGAATTACAGCACTCTCTTCAGAATTTCTCTTTAAACTTTTGCTAAAATGTATTTTTATGACGCCCATCAGATTTCTCTGTCTTTCCTACGACATTCCTGAAGAGCTCTGTGGTGAAGTTATCATGGAGTTTAGCTTCTACTTTCCCTAAAAGGCAAACTCCATGTGTACATCCTGTAGACATAGTCCAAAACTGAAACAATATTCAGATAAATTCTCATTGCCATCTTCCTTACAGAGTAACAGGCTTCTGATATCCCAGAGACTTGAGATGGAGTAATGACCTGTAAAGATTTAATTGTTTTCCTGAACATTCAACTTGCTTTTCTGAATTTCTGTATGATTTTAAGATTATTCAAGGGGGGTATTTATTCATATTGGAGGAGTAAAGAAAGTTGCCATGATGAAACACTCTGTTATATACATTCAACATCTGTATGGCTGCAATAACTAAATACAAAAGCACACTGTGGAGGAAGAGCTCTTGAAAATGTGAAGCTGAAGTGGCCCACACTGAAGTATCATGGGTAGATGTATCCTTGTGGGTGTCCACAGTACAGCTAGGAGACACTCTCTAGGCTTTCAAAATCCTATCTGGGCCTTTATTGCACTGAATACAAATCCTGAGTGAGTTCTCTAGGGGAACCTCTCATGATTATTCCAGAGTTCTGTCCAAGAGACAGTGGAAGAAAAAATATAGCCAAAACCATAGTGAATGACTTTGGGCTGCTGCCACTGCCTCGTGCCTGCCTGGCCTGCTTTGAGCAGCAGCAGGGAGGAAAACAAGGTATATTGAGCATATTTGTAGCAGCTACCAACAAACCACTCTCCCATCAACCTTGTACCGCTCTGGTTCTTTCAGACTGATGAGGCAGTGCTTGGACTCCTGAGAAATCAGAGAATTGCAGATTTCCTTCCTTGTAGTTCAGAAGAATCTCCAAAGTTTTTAGCTGGGCACATGTGCTGATCTGCTTTATCAGCCTGCTGCTACACAGCTGACCATGTTTGTAAGTCTGTTAAATGTAAAATGATGAACAAGCTACTGCAGTAGACTTCCAAACTGCCAAAGGCTTATAATGCCTATAATGTTTACTTTCTAGCAGATAAAAATAACTTCTGCACCACTGCCTAACCTTTTGTAAGGACAAGTTTTCTGCAAATGTTCCTCAACACCAGCAATTCAGTGGCTGACACACATTTATGCAAGTAAAGCTTGGTTTGAGCTTACTCTCTAGAAGCTGTGTTTTCATTGATAAATACGTTTGCCATGGGTCCTGCACTTTTTTTTCCTGCAAGGGAACAGAAATTTCTAACTTCAAAACAGGAAGTGAGAGGCTACATTCAAGATGTTGTGGTTGATTTCAGTAAGGGTTTTTTTCATTGGTGTGATAAAAGCAGATGTCAAGAGAGCACTCATGGATGGAGCCTACCTGAAAGCCTGGGGCAGAGTAAGCAGTAGGTAGATCAATTGTGTTTCTTGTAGTTCCTGCACTGCTCCTCATCCCTGGTCTACAAACCTTGCCAATGGGAGTGGGGAAACAGATTGGTCAGGAATTGTCTCTATTTAAGAAGTCATTATCCGTGTCCATGAACGATGTTGGCAACACTGCCAGTCATCTGCCATCCACAGCACTTTGGTGTTTTGGGTTCAGCTGCAATGTGACACTCTGTGTACAGACATGGATGTATTAGAACCACGTCACCTCTAACACCTCTCATGTATTGGTGACACTGTTACTTGACTTAAAAAAGGGGAGACCATGAACAGCCCTTACCAGTAGGTGCTGTATTTTTCCTAGTGGGAATGTCAGACTGAAGGAGATTATTTTGTAAGCTGTCTCATCTCCTGTTACACACTGTAAAGTTCACTCCTTCCTCAAGGACTGTGCAATATCAAATGTCTCTGTTGAACAACAGCCTGCTTGTGGGTGCCAGAAATGAGGTTAACTCAAGTGTTCTTATGATGAACCATTGCACATTTCTCTTACAGGATTAAAAGACCAACATTTTAGACTTCTGGAATACCCTGAAGAGTGTTTGTTGTGAACACCCTTGATGTTCCCACCTGAAGACTTTATAGGAAAGGGATCACAACCTTGCTTCCGTTTCTTCTGAAAAAATCCCTACTAAAATCCCTAAAATTCTTTGGTAAGTAGAGATTAGATGTGGATGGCCTCACCTTGACACATTTTAATTACAGAAATTCATCATGCCCTCTTTGATGTTCCCTGTATTTTCTGTTGCACAAGAGTTTATCATGGAGCACAATCCTTTGGGAAGAGAGCTGTGTATTGTATGTGAACAATAGTGCTATGACTATTTCCAGGTGCCTGGTGAAAAACATCTCAGTGAGGAATGATGGGGACTAAATGCACAGTTAATACTTCATGTAGGATTGGCATAACAGGATAGGAGAAAAGGCAAACTTGAACCATGTTGTGCATCTTCACAGACTTGAAAGAAACAAGGCAAATCTCTGACCACCACGAGTTTAAGAGAGCAGACATTAAAAACATTGCATTAATAACCTTTAGAAATGCAGGCATGTGGGAGTTTGCTATTAACTTTAATAGGAGTGTGTGCAAATTTCTTTCCTTTGCTAGGGGCAATGAAGTCATGATATTATCAAAGAGACGAGCATAGAAATGTGCACAAGAATGCCTACAAGTGATTGCAAAGAGAAAAAATTATTTATGTATCTTCTCAGGCTTAAAAAATGGTGCTGCAAGGGATTAGGTTTTCTCTTGTGCTCGACTTTTACACCAAAATTAGATATTCCCTACCCACCATAAAGCTACTGAAAACTGATTAATTTACTTGTAGGAAACAAGACACTAAAAGCAGGCACTTGACCAGCAACGCAATATTTAACCAGAATGTTTACTATTCATTGGTGTTTGTTTATGCAAATAATTATTTGGCTAGTGTGGCTCTTTGAAGAAAGAAACGCTTTGTTAAAATACCTGTGCTGCATTCAAGCACATACCATTTTTAACCTGAAAAACATTCTGCAGGGAAAAAAACCCAAAAAATCCCCCAAAGAACCCCCAAAAGCCCAGGATGATTAAATTTAATGCTGGTATTTTTAAGGTAAAACTGAAGCAATTCAAAAATTCATACCAAAAGAAAACATATCTATCCTTAGGCTTTCTGGCTTACATAGCCTAAGGAAGGAACTGCAACAAAGTCTAGATTCAGCGTTAAAAATGTCCTTTGCAGATGCACAGAGTCATATGGGGAGCTTTGTCAGAAGCAGCAAAGCCTTCAGAGCTGGTGGATGAGGTGAGTGGTCTCACAGCTCACCAGCTGCAAGGAGCAATCCTCTGCTGAACTCATTATTCAGGTTCCTGGTTGTGTAACTTACAGTTTGCTCATTTTGCTGGTGTGGTCAGGAGTCACTCAGAGCCAAGGAGCCTGACAAACATCTGCTTTTTTCCAGGTCTATGCTGGAACAGATTGTCACCCTGAAGCCCCAACATCTGCTCTGTGCAGAGGAACAGTTGTGGTACTCGCTTGGTGCCAGAGCCTCTTAAAGGCACATTTCCCTGCGGAGCTGCAGAGCCTCAGTGCGAGAGCAGAAGGGTCAGGTTTTGGAGACAGAAGGTTGACGTCCAGGGATTTAACAGGAATTTACCTCTCAGCTTTTCCTGTGCTTGCTAAAGAATGAAGTACACAAGTAATAAGGTTGGATTTACTTGGGGTTGCTTTGCAGAATTGTTTAGATTTGGTTTCGGTCTTCTGTGTTTTTCAGTAGAGCAGCCCAGAAAGAGATCATGCAATCTGCTGGAAAATGTGTCTTTCATCACAGAATCATAAAACAATTTAGGTTGGAAGGGGACCTTGGAGGGCATCTGGTCCACTGCCTTTCTCTAAGCAGAGAAAACTTGCAATTTGCATCTATCTGAGAAGGGAAATGAAGTACTCTAGGGAAGAAAAGCCTTAAATATAAGAGCTGCACCTGCAACAGTTTTGGGACTTTTTTCTCCTGTATTTTGCCTAATTATCATAGCCCAGAGTGACGGGGCTGCTAAAATGTATCTGTTTCAACAAAACCTTCCGCAAAGCTAATTACAAAGGTCTTCTGTTGCAACTCACTTCGCTAATCCTCAAACAAATTCAAAGTGATTCTCTTTGGCCTACTATGGGCAAGGCAGAAAAGAAAGTCCAAATGTAATTGAGGCTTCATCACAAATTTGAGAACTAATGACAGTCAAGCAGATAGGGGACACGTTACATATTTTACTTTTATTAAATGATAATTCTATTTTACATTGTGTGGGGGCAGGGGAGGAAGGTGATGTATCCAAATAGCAGTGCAGATTGTAAGGCTACTAAAAATGATTCAGATATCGCCCCGTGGAAAAAAATGGTTTTACCCTCCTTTAATTCAAAACGTCCACGTGAAATACACTACAGCCCAAATATATTGGATTATTGGATTGTAACAGGAGGACGTAAGCACATAACTGCCTCCTTTAATTCCGTGTTACATTAAAAACACGAGCGGGCTGAGGCGCTCGGTCAGTGCGGGAGGTTGAACCGCTCGCCCGGGAGCCGAAGCTCCTCAGCGGCGACACGGGGGCTGCGACTGGCCCGGAGCCACCCCGGGGCGCGCAGGGCCGCCGCCAAGGGAGCTGCCAGCTCGGGCCCCCGGGTGCCGCTGCCGGGTCCCGCTCCCNGACGGGACAGGAGAGGACAGTGCCGTGCCTCTTCCCCGCACCGCCGGGACAGCGACGCCGAGGCTCCCGGCTTGCAGCCGCCCCGCCATGGCTCTCAGCTCCGAGCGCCTCTTCGACTCCCTGGGACATTTCGGCAGGTACTGGGAGGGGGGTGCCCCGCGCGCGCGGCTGTCACACCCGCACATCCCCGTGCGGGGACTGATGGCTGCCCGCGCTGCCCGGGTGTCACAGCTGCCACAGGGGGTGACGGCACCGTGCCCCGTGTGCTCCCGGCATCGCGCAGGCTGCGGGACGCTCGCTCAGACACATGCACGGGGATGTCACACGCAGGCAGAAAACGACACGCGGCACCGCGCTGTGTGAGCTCACGCCGAACTGGCGGGCACCGTGCTTGTATTTGCAGCACTCGGCACCCCCCATGCACTTTTCCACACAGGCGCGGCGCTCCACGCGTGGGCTCGCTCCCGCCGTGCTCGCACAGCACCGATCCCGCATGGCCTCACAGACCTGCCGGCACCACGTGCGTGCCGCCACCCACTCATGGCCATGCACTCCGAGAGGCTTAAAACTCACACATTTCTTGCGTGTGTGAGCACACACACACAGACACACAGAGACAGAGACAGACGCACACAGCCCCAGGGTCTGGATCAGCCTGTGCACTTCAGGGATGACAGGAGCAGCATGCAGGGGAGCACTGTGTGTTTCTGCTTAGGGGCACAGGGCTGTTGAGTGCAAGAGATGATGTGTTTTTTATTGAGGCTGGGTTTGTTGTACGTGTTACAGGAATATGGAGTTATATCCTCATCAGCAAGGGTTTACCTGTATGGTAAATGATGTGTGCCTGGTGGCGAGTTTCCTTTGATGTGCCTTGTGGCTGTGGGGTGTGTGTGTGTACAGAGGCCCGGGTTTGCTGGATGGATACACAGACATGGTGTGTGTGTGTCTGTTTATGCTTCTGTAGCTCTGGATGCAGGGCTGGTATCTGAGACTGCGTACAGCAGGTAATTGAGAAGAAATGTTAGGCAAGGAAATTAAGTTTTAGAGGATATGAATATTAAGGCTAATGGGTGCACATCCTCACAGTGAGCTCTCTCCTGCACTTCCATGATGTGCTGATCATCATGGGGTTTGCAGGCACTCGCTCCTCGGAGCAGATGGCTGGAATAGACCCACGTGTCACAATTTGGCTACGACTTCAAGCTGTTGAATTGCAGTGTTGTGCTTTCTAAATCGGTGACCAGTGAGCCAGCCTAACCCACACTGTTGGTCTTCTCTCAGGGGCAGGCAGCAGCAGCATTTTGGACAAAGCCTGGGAGCTCCTTGTAATGGTTGGAGTGCCTGAACTGCAGCAGGAGAGGCTCTTAATATCATGTGCAAGCAGTAGTGGTGGGTATCAATAGCCTCTTCAGATGGTTAGGATGGAAAGATGTTTTCTTGCTTAAGTGGCACCTGTGCTTAAATTAGATATTTGACTGAGTTGTGACTTACAGGCATGTGTATCTGAACAAAATCTCATTTGTTAACAGTTCTGGGTCAGCAACAAAAATACCTTGATCTGTGTGAGCTAGGAGAGAAATCCTAGCAATCAGTTGATTTTGCTGCTGCTGTTGTTTTTCTGTTTTGTGTGCTCTTTGTGAAAAGCAGGCGCTTGACACTGAATACTGAAATAGCACAAAAGTAGTTATTTTAAATTACTGGAGTAGTTTTCGTACTCGAGAACATTTATCAATATTTAGATAAACTTTTCAATACTACTCCTTGCAATTAAAAGGAGACCAATTCTACAGCAATAACATGACTTCTAGGGACCAGATTATTTGAGATGCAGTTCAATAAGAGCTGCTTTAAGTTTAGGAGCTTTGAGATGAGATGCAGGCTACCAAGATTTGCATAGTCCTGTTAGACTTATGGCTGTTTGAGATTTCAAAGGCCACACTCGTGGTATAGTATAACAGTAAGTATAATAGTAGCTTATGGTGAGTGGAGCTATTTAAAAATATTAGAAAAACTTTTTTAGATCCCTTGGTAGTGCCAGATAAATGATCCTATTTCATATGAAAAGTTGTTCATAACTGCAACCATCGAGCTTGTTCTGCTCAGTCTGCAGCATCCTGGCACTGAGAGATAATCAGTGGTTCCTTTCTTCAATTCAGGTGATTCCCATAAGGCCCATATAACCTATGCACTATATATAGATTCTATAGATTTGACACAGTCAGATTCTGAGCAATCCAAGCATGACTGTTAGTATTTTGAGACTGTTTTGATTTCCTTAAAATCTGACAGATGCAGTAGAGAATGAGCAGCTGTTCATACATATATAAATACAGAGATAGTATGAATGCATTTTATATACATGCAATATATAATATATAGCTATATATAAGTTATATATATATAGCTATACATTAGATATAGCTATATATAAGTTATTAACATAAAGATAATATATAAACCTTTCCTACTGATTAAGAGTGTGAGTTTTACAAAATTGACATTCACATGGATGCTGACAATATTTTGCTTTCTGTTTTGGGCTGTCTTTCACAAGTCTCAGCAATGCCATTGTTCTTAATAGGGTCTTGAGACGTGCATGAACAACCATAAACATGTACTGGCTCCTGTAGCCTATGCCATTAAAGGAAGACTTTATGCCTCATGTTTTTGGGCATGGGTAGCATCTGTGGCCTATAAATTCAAGATGGTTGTTTTAAACATTGTTCTTGAGCCTATGGAGCATGAGATCACTGGTCACTATTGCAGAGACTGGGTGACAGACAAATAGTGCTGTCTGACTCAGATGGCCTCATCACTAAAGGGTTGCCCAGCCTTAAAGCTCCCAATGCACCTGCAGTGAGCTGCACCCTTCTCCCATGCAGCAGATCCAGCCAGACTGCACCTATGGGCTCTCCCTCTCAAGCTCCTGTGTCCTGGTTTGAAAGACAGGTATCTGCCAGTAAAAGCTGGAATCTCCCTTTGAATAGAGAATGTAAATCCCCTCCCTCAGATTATTATAATTTTGCAATTGGAGGCTCTCAGGCAGAGATTTGGGAATAGGAATAACAGTTCTTTACTAGGAATATTAAACAAAACAAAACAAAACAAAAACAAAAGAGAGAGAGAAAATACAAATGTGATAGCACTGAGAGGCAAACAAAACAAAACAAACAAAACCCCAGAAAAACCCTGACATAGTCAGGGATGTGACCTGACACCCTGGGTGTCAGGGTGTTAAAAGCAGTCCAGATGAAATCCTCCTGGAGTAATAGATGCAGTTCTGTGGAGTGGAGATGGTCCTGTAGAAAGTCCAGGGGTGACGAGATGAGTCCAGTCTTCCTCCGGGAAGAAATCCAGTGGGAAACAAAACAGGGGCACCCTACTGACTGAACTGTCCTGTTCACTGCTGTTATCCAGGAAAAACCTGCTGCCCCCTTTTATTTCAGTCAAGTACCTATAAGCACCCAGCAATTAGTTACCTAGCAAAACCACCAGGAAAAAATTCCACAAACACAAAAGAAACACATCCAACCCCCAACACCCTGCCTCAGCCCCTCTCTGCCCACCCACTCCAACTCCAAAATCCCTCTCAGGGCCCATCAGGTAAAGTCAGGTGCAGTCAGACACTGGCTGTCACTGGCAGGCCCTGTGCTGGGAAAGGGGAGACACAACCAGTGGGCATCAGGCTGGTAGCAAAGTGTGGGCATAGTGGGTAGGTGAGCCTTAGGAGATGGCTCACACTGCCTGCACGGCTAATTCCCAGGTAAACTGAAGGACTTTTAATAACTTCAGTGACTTTAATCTACCAGCAGCACACAGAACATACACGTGTGGTTGCTGGTGAGGAGCGGGCTGTGTGTTCTGTCGCGCTGATCTGCAGCATGGCAGTGTGCTGGGTGAGACATGATCTAATCAGGAACGACTGTCTAGAGGGAGATCTGGGGTGCTCCTTATTCACCATGCCCCTTCTGGTGAGTGTGGACGAGCGTGAGGATTTGATTTCCCAGCTGGAACGCCTGGTAGCTCTGAGATGCAGCTTACACGGTACGCAGCGTTTTCCTTGTGATTAGCAGTTTTCAGATCTTGGCTTATACTTTAGCTAAAAGCAGGTGGTGAAAATTGTCGGGGAGAGGGAGGAAGATTGGGTGTCACTGACACTATTTCCAGATTTTGTAATGAAGTATTTCCAGAATCTTTTAAAAGATTGCCTTTTCTTCTGAAATACTCTGTCTTTTACAAAGTTGAGTATGTTACCTAGATTTTCAAATGTTAGTTGAATAAATAATACATTTTACTAGCAGCTAGTCTATCTAATAGATTAAAAATTACTGCTATTTATTGTAACTGAGATATTTATGTATTTATTCAGGTTTTGACATCTTTGCACTGTTGTCTTCTATGAACTTTTTGCCTGGTCAGTGGAGTTGTTACTGTTTGGACTTTAGAAGCAAGCAAACCAAAGATTAGCAGTGGCTATTGTGAGGAGGAGGGAAGCAGGACAGGCTGCCTGTTTGGATAGAACAGTTACCTGTTCCAGCCAAACATGGGATTTAGTAGACTTTAATACCCTTACCAACAGTTTCAACATCTCTTTATTACCCTGGAATTTTTCTAGTGTTTATAAGTATATGAGAGTCTGCTTAGCTAAAAAACTTGCTTGACTTCTGTAGAAATCCTTTGTATTGGACTTCTACTGACTGCTGGTCAGTGCCATGGTAGCAATATTTGAGTGGCCAGTGCTAATACTGTTTCTCTTCTCCCTACTTTGCAGAGCTTTGGTTCACTTCTAAAGCTCTACACCAAACAGTCTGTCTTCTTTTCACATCTTGGAACTTTTCCAGGCTCCTCTTTTCATGCTGTTGCCCTTATCCTCTCTCTTGTTTCACAGCTCACAGCTCTTGTGATCAGATTACATCTGCAAATTGTGCCTTGTACATTTTACTTCCATAAATTCTTGGTTTGTATCAATTAACAAGGAGTCCCAAGCATCTCAAAGATCGTGCTCACCGCTTCTTTTCACAAAAAGAAAAAAAGAACACTTTCAAGCAATGATTTTTCACACTCATGTGCTTTACAGATACCTTGAAAGGTTCTTTCCCACCAAAAATACGTCTTTCAAGTGGAGAAGTGTGCTTGTTAGATATGGAAAGAAACTGGTTTTCCTTTTTCAAGTTATTATGGAGAACCAGGCCATTGTATTCATATTCAGCATTTGAACAGACAAGTTCTAATTTAAAAAGTGGAAGCATTACAAGATTTTTCTCAAATATGAATACATTTAGTACTTAGTACATTCTACACAAAATTAATATTTTTAAACAATATAATGTGAATTTCTGCTGAACCTTTGAGTAGTTTGCTGAAGATTAACAAAGTGCCGTGGTTTGGAGATTATTTCCAAAAAAAATCCTTTTTTCCCCCATATGCTACCTTATAAAGTGGAAAAGTTTATTGCAACATATCTGTCATTCAGTTTTCAAAATGTACCAGTGGACAGCTGTCAGACAGAAGAATCTCATATCTAAGTCCTTCTTTGGCCCCTAGTCAGGGGTGGTGTTTGACAGAAATGTTTGATAAGCATTCTTACAACTATGCTATATTATAACATCTGAGTCAGCCTGTGCTTATTGCAGATGTTCAGAGGATGAAACAGGGGGACTTGGCAGCATTTATTTTTTCCCCCTTTTTGTGTGTGTGGGGGGGAGGGGTGGGGTGGATATTTTGCACGTAGTACTTAACTTTGTTGGTTGAAAGACATCGTAATAGCTTTGGAGAACCGAGACAGTCCATGTGTTTTCAGAGAGCAAACTCTAACAGCCTAAACAAAGGCCTTATTATCTATGCCTGACTAGGCAAAAGTGGAAATATTCTCAAGACTCAGAACCAAAGCTGGATACTGGCAAGTGCTCCGGGATAATGGTGGCAATGCACCAGCAGCATGGTCTGCAGGATGTTCTAACAGCATTTGCTGGGATCCAGCTCATACTGGGGGGCAGTCTAAAGCAAGATCTGCAGAGACAAAGTGCTCTGCCACAGAACATGCTGGCATCCTCACCCTGGAGGTGCCTGCCTCTTTCTGGCTTGAAAAAGTAGATTATAGTAAGAGAAGAAGATTAAAAAGTAGATTACAATGATAGAAAGATGACTAAATAAAAAGCAGGATGAAATTGCACCTGTACTATCCATTTCTTCTTTTAAGGCTAGAACCTGCAGTGTGAGCAACACTCAAACTTAAAGTTGATAAATCAATTATGATTTGTAAACCAGACAGCTGAGATTCACCTCTGAAATGCTGCCAACACCCCAGGGTGGCTTCTAAACCAAGTTGTAGCATAGACACTGTTATGGCAGGGTAAGGCAGTTATCACATGTCGAGGAGCTGATGATCAACTGTTTCATCCTAAAATATTATGGTGTGAATGAAAATGAAATATGTAGGGCACTGGACAGTATGTTCCCTGCAATACAATGCCTAGGACAGGGATACCATTCCTATAAAATCAGTGTCAGTAATTTTCTTATAATAGTCATGATTTTAAGCAATTCTAAGATATCTCTAAGTTGGAAGGAAATTTTTATTAAAGGCCTTACTCATGGAAAGTTTGAATTTATTGCAGGAAGTAAAATCATGCAAGCAGAAAATACCTTTAAATTTAGGGAATATTTGGAAGGCCTCAGGAGCCTTTAGTACATTCTCTGACAATTCCTGTGCTACCATTTTGCTATACACAACAAGGATGGTACTGAGATACATACACTACTGACATTTTATTTAAGATAGCTTGATGCACGAAACTATAGCAGCTGAACAAGAACATGAGATCCTCAATTTTCAGAAATATGGAAAAAATAGCAAGCCAGAGAAGACACCACCTGAGGTAGCTATACCTTCGTTACAATTGCAAGACTGGAAAAGTGTGATGACAAACTGTAGAAGACAGAGATTTACAAGTCTTGATAATGATGGTTGATCTGTCAAATTGTCCATACACTTGGAGATAAATCTTAGCTGTCTTCAGGAAATACTGAAACTACCTAGAGGGCTAATGTATACCTTAATATGGTACATTGATGGCCAAACTATAGCACTCACCTCATGCAGAGCAGTTGTTCTTTGAAAATCACATGTGGTGAAAATATGATTTGAGGAATCTAGAAGCACCATCCATTGGATCATATACTGAACCCTTTCCTCAAGAAAGTGTTTTCATCAAGAGGTGAAGTTAGTTTTCCTCTTCCTGTTACCTGGAGGCATTACCATTAGGTAGCTGCAGCAGAGATGCAGCTGCAGCAGAATACAGGCAAGAACACAGGACAAGCCCTGAAGAATAGGTGGGAAAGGCCAATAAGGCAGCAAGAAGTAGAAAAAAACTGCTGAAAAGGTGCTTCAAAGAACTGGGAATAATTTGGTGCTCTATAAAGAGTAATGAGCACCACACTTTGGATGGAGTTCAGTGCTATTTGAATGTGTTATGTCCATGATGGCCTGAACTTTTCCAGCTGTATTGTGACTTCATTCTTCTCTAAGTTGTGAAAGAGATATGGAGGCATCTAAGTTCCTACCTGATACATCTGTAAAAGTCTGTTCTAGCTGTGTGGGGAATCAGCTATCCAAATCAAAGCACTAGAGAGCTCCCCTCAGTATCTTTACAGGCCTGTAGTGTAAACTTCAGACATCTTTTTAAGTCACCTAGTCCAGAGGGACAATTGGACCATTAAGGGCATGACCCTTCTGTCTTGTTTTCACTACGTGGTTTAGGACAAGGTAAATCCTGGTTTGTGTGTGGTTCCTCACCAAGTGGAAAGGGGATCTAGAGAAATAGTACAGATGTATATGGATGGCATACTGTATACATTATATTGCATCTAAGTGAACTGTAAGCATGGTAAAATTATACTGATGATATCCCATTTCATTTAAATAATTTATATTTATGTATCATATTCCAGAAGAAATTGTTGTTTGATTTTTTTCCTGCGTCTTTAGAACTGGTGCATGTCAGCAGAGTTGGGAATACCATAAAGTTGCTACAGCTCCACCTTTTTTAAAGATATAATACATGTTAGTTCCAGGTTCAGAGAAACTGGAACCTCATCTCATTTACACCTGTATTTTAGGCTCCTTGAAGAACTGTCATCCTTTGTAGGTCAGTATAGCCAACTTCGGTTCTGTCTCATTCATTGAGAATAGAGGGGGCAGTTAGTACAAAAATAGATTTATGTAGAAGAATCCTGGTAGGTCTGAGCAGAATTCAGCTTCTTTATTTTTATGGAGAAAGGGACCTCTAAAATGCTTGTAAATATTAATGTGCAGTTAGGATATAGGATTATTCCAGATCATTCCTTTGGATGAGATACCATAAGGGAAAGACTCAAGGAAAGAACCTGACAGTACTGTGGAAGTGAAGAATGAGTTATGCATTTGCAGTTAAGAGGAACAGTTTGGGGGGAAGATGAGCCACGAACCTGCAAAAGAAGCTGAAAGTCCTCTTGCTATCTGTACCCATCTTTTCTGTGGGTTTAGAAATAACTTGCCTTGCCTTGGGGAAGATGTGCTGAGAGGGCTACCAACCTGAGCCCTCCCAAGAGCTCCTGAACGATTGGTGGGTCACCAGCATGGACTCCTGAAGAGAGAGGGAGAAAGGAGATGTGTTTTACTCCTCTTCATGTCCTAACTGGGTTTTAACAAAGCCTGTAGAAGTCTTTGTTAAAGATTCAAGCTACCCTCTTACAGAGAGGGAGAAGAGCTGTTTGTCTGGAGGCTGTTTTATTTCTCGTGTAGTACATAGCCACTAAATATGAGTGTACTTAAACAATTCCAAAAGCTAAAGCATGCTTAACAGAAGAAAATAACTTGACCATACCAGACTCTGCATTAAATTGAATCTCTTTCTTCAAGCTATAGAGATACAGAATTGAAAATGCAGGATTCCATATAGGGAGGATTGCAACTGGCTGTATTGTCTTCAGCAGAAGAGAATCTATGGCTGACACTGAGTTGCCTTTTCTGAAGTGATGCCTTGATTGACATGTTTACTTTGTCCCAAATTTTAGAAGACAGAGTTATCTGACACTTAATTCCCTTAATGTAATATCTTGTTAAGTGGTATTTTTTAAAAATGAAATATTCAAAAAAAGCGAATAAAGCAAAGGTATCTACTTCAGCTTTTCTGTTTTGCTTTTGATGAAGAGTCACTATGGTGAATGTCAGAATTGACAAAGAACATTGCAAGAGTTGCAAATGGAGCCAGGGAGAGTAAAATGACACATTATCTAGTATAAACTGTTTTATGTAGCCCGTAGAAATAGACTAAATTACCTTAACCATATTCAAGGTTGCAATTATTTTATGGATAAAATCACTGCTTATATTAAGGCAGAATTACAGAATGGAGCAACCCAAAATTCCATGACATTTCTCTCAAGTATTTATATAAATGATTCAAATATACTTTGATCCATGGAGCTAATATTCCATATTATTTCTAAGTGAAAACTCAGAAGATACTTGTAGGTACAGGAACAGCTACAAACATTCCCTACAAAAGTGATGTCCAGTGTCCTTAAATTAATTACACAGACTCTTCACATTTTTTTTCCGTGAGAACTTTCAAAAACCTGTAAGAATGAGTAATTTTGTAATCATTTTCCAGGCAGGAAGGAATTAAATTTCAAATATAGAAATTTAAAACCTTGAATAGTATGCTTAACAATGGGTTAAGCAGGGTGTGAAGAGAATTTATGTAGAATTTCTACTGAAAATGAACTGTCTGTATCCAGATCTTCTTAGGTGTGACTATAAATAGGAAACAACAACAAAAAAAAGAACTCTTAAAAGGCATAATATAACTATGAGAATGGTAAGGCTTAATTACTTTGTGAATTAATCTTTAAAAAATAGATTGCTCATTGCTTCAGCATAGGCAGTTTTCACCACTCTGAAGCAGATATTCAGTTCATGTGTTTGTACCGTCGGCTGCAACAGATCCAAAGCTTTGCAGAAGAAATATGTAAATAGAATAACAAAGGAGTAAGAATGCAATTAATATGACAACCAGTTAGTTTTATTTCAGGATTATAGACCAAAAAAAAGGTAAAATAAATATAAGCTAGTTTGAGCAAAGTTAGTTCATCATGTCAGCAATGTAACCAGCAGAAAACATCCTATTTCCTAAATGGGTAAGGAAGAATGAAATATAACTCTTTATCCATGAAGTACTATCTATGTCGATAGTTAGATGGAATCTCAATAAAAACACTGAAATTCTATTAGGCACTTTACAGATTATGATGTGAAATGATTTGGTTACATAAGCTGATGGAAACGGTACAGTGTGGAAGGGAATGAAATTCCTAATTTGGATTTGTCCACGAAAAAGAAGCTGACCAAAGGAAAACAGTGTTACCAGAGAAACTGGAATTGAGTTTTCCCTGTGACAAGTAATGCTAGTGATAGATCATGCAGAGTACATGCTAATTTTCTAAATGGTAGATGTTTATAGGATTGCCATTCCTGGAATAGAAACTTCCAAGTATAGAGCCTGAAGTGTTACTACTGTTCAAGTGTAACCACTCTGCTGTGTGTAACTCTGGTCCAAATTATTCCAAAACAAAGCTAAGTCACAAACTGCATGGTCATGCTCTTTCCTAATTAAATTACCTGGTATATGTTCTTAACCCATGTATAGCAGAAAGGGCTCGTGGGTAACTAGAATACAAAATACTGACTCCACTGTTGGAATTGCTGTTGCTCCCAGTGATGTGTTCCCCCTTAATCAGAGGTTGCTTTCCCAGGAAAGTCGAGTGGAATGTTTATGTGTACCTTGGTTTCTTGAGTGCCAATCCAGAGCCTCTGTGTCTTTCCCAGTTTCACTGCCATTTGAATGAGAAGGTTGGGCACTGGGCTGGAGTGGCTGAGCCATGATCACACCATCTTCCTGCCTGGGGACAGCCACCCTTGGCAGGGGGGCAGCAAGGAACACCGGGCACCTTTAGCCACAGCTCCCTTTCAGCTGAGTGTGCCTGTCCATGGGTGTAGGCTGTGCTACTCAACTGGTGAAACCCAGCAGTATTTATTATTTTGTCACAGGTGATGACAGGAACTTTGTGTGCCTGATTTAAATAGTCAAAATGAAGAACTGTAGAACTGTTCTATTAAGTTTCAAAAAAATACATATATATATATATATATATTTAAAGTATGGCCCTTAATTCTGTAGCACTGTTTCTTTATTTTCATGCTGATATGACTTCCTTCATCTGAGCTGTCACACCAAATGCAGAGTAGTGAGCCAGCCAATGGATTTTTCTTCTTGGCTCTGGTGAAAAATGATGAACTTGTCCTAATCAAAGGCAAATGTGCATAAGTTTAATGGGATATAAGTGAATTCTTCAGAGAATCAGTTTTAAATGTAAGAATAATTTGGTGTCTGATGTTTGATGACTGCACATTGTTGTCAGTAGTGATAATATTTAATTCCTGACGTCTTCCTGATCTCCACTGTTTTCTTTATTCCTGTTGCATCTGTGCTGTTGATAGGTTTAAACTGGACATCCAACACAGCATCTTCTGCCTCTGAAAACAAATTCTGGCAATAACCATGTGGGCTGAGAGTCTCAGCTTAGTTCAAATTGACCTTAGGAGGGAAGGAAGTTTATTCTTGACACCATAAGTCAAATAAGGCTGTGCATGTTGTATATTTAAGGCTGCTTCCAAATCTGTATCTCTGCACCATAGCAAAAATACTCTTGAGTCACATTCAGTTCCTTTCCTCTCAAAAGATAAATGTGGAAGTGCATCATAGCTTTTTGGTTTAGATTGGAAAGAATGCTGAATGGCTTTTCTCACATGAAAAAAAAACCAAACCAAAAACCAATCAACCCAGGATGGAATACAGAGGTTAAAGTGGTTACTGAGCACAAATTCTTTAAGAAACAGTAAATATCTGGAAATTTCTTTCCACTGAATCCATCCTGTTGAGTGTACACTGCACAACAAAAATATACTGTGTTTTCTGACTTAAGCAACTTACAAACGAGGTCGTTGAGAAGGCAAGCAGTAAAAATAGTTCTTGTAAAGCTTGTGGAAATAGTACAAATCTTTTGCTAATCACAGGACAGTTTTGTGAGTCTATTCTACACCAAAATTATTTAAAATGTTTATATTAGATTTTGATGAGTATCTTGTAATTTCCCCTCTTCTCTTTTTGATGGACAGCAAGGAAATCAGAATCATGTTATATTTAACATAAAAATTAGTGTCCAACAACAAGTCTTGTCCCTGCTATACACTGCAGTAACTGGCAATGCTGAAAGTACTCTGAGGCTGGGGATTTATTCTCTAACATGTACGTGGCAATGTGCACTTCAAGTATTTTTTGTATGCAAGATGGACCACTTTCCAAATAGGCTGGTGTGGATCATTTGCATGGATGCAATATAAATTAGACCGAGCAACTAATCTAGCTTGTTGGTTCTGTGTTTCATTTTTTTACATTTAATATCTATTTTGACTTTTTTATTCAAGTCAGATCAGTTTGCCAGACAAAGTTCACAAATGGTCCGCAAAAGAAATACCACCACAGCTGAGGGTAAAGTGCACTGTGTCTCAAGGGGGGAATAATCAGAGGCAAAAAAGAAGGGAGAAAATATCTTGCAGTGACAGTGCCACAGATGTTGTGCCGTGAGACCACAGCCAGAGCACCAGTGGTCTGAGATCTAGTTCATTGTCTTTATGGAACAGTATTTCTCATATTCAGGTACTGACATGATATTACCAGTTGCTTTTCTTACTGATCTTAAAACTTGTGCAGAGGATATAGAAAATGCAGAAATCTTTTTTTTGCTATAAGCTGCAAAGTGAAAAAAAAAAGACTGTGGAGAAATATCACAAATATTTTAGGAGGGACTGGAACGTTTTCATGTTATGTCTTGCTTTTGTGAAGACAATTTTAGGCTCATTTGACTTCTGGCATTCATTAAGCATCTCTATACTGGAGCAGTAACCTATAAAGTCTTCTTGACTTCTATATTTGACACTCTGGCAAGAGTGACAAAATGTACTTGCCAAATAATTATCTCCCATGGCAAGTCACTGAAGAGATGGAAAAACACTGAGAGAAATTATCATACCTTTTAGGACAGTCATCATGTTCACAGAACTTTTTTTAAAATGGCAAAAAGTGGGGTTTTTAAAAAAGAAAACATCTGTAAAACAGGTTATTGAAAATGACTATTTGCAACAATATATGTTCTATAATCTGTTGTGTCTATGGGAAGATGACTGGTATCTAAAATCCTATTGCCAAAATCTGGCCTTTTGGAGATCAATCCTGGAAAATAAATCACAGAATTGCTTTCTTTTGGTGAATTTCAATAGATTTTTTTTTTCCTGCAATGAAGGAGAAAAAAATAGATTTTTTTTTCTCCTTACCATTTCGATGCCTGAACAACAGTATTTCTTTATTCAGGGAAATTTAACTTTTAACATTGAGTTTGGTGTGGTTAATAAAGGGACTATAGTATATATTTGTCCGCAACAGAGAGATTTAAACGCAGTAATAAAGGCCTTTCTTATCAGTTTGGTGTTCTTAAGTTAAGAATTTGGGAAGAAGTTAATAATTGACAGTGGGGAGCAGGGACAGCCTGGCCTTTACCCTGTGCTCAGGGTCAGTGGGGTGCATGACCTGTGTGTGTCGTGCTGTGACCTCCTGGCCCCGCGCGGCGTCCGGGGAGCTCCGGGCTCCCGCAGAGGCAGAGGCTGCTGGGCCATGGCATGACCACGGGCCAGGGACCTGTCCCAGGGCTCTGAGACAGGGCAGGGCACCCACATGGCCACAGCACGGGCTCTGAGAGTCACCTGGTGTACCCAGGCGTTCAAAGGGAGGCATCCCAGCTGGCAACAGGGGAGGCAGCAGCTCTACGCTCCTCCTCGCTCAGCACTCTCTGCCACCCCTGTCTCTGTCCCTCTGTCTGCCCTGAGGCTGGACCTGTGTCTTTGTTCCTTTTCAATCTCCAGCTGTTCTGGAAAGGAAAATTCCATGAGTCTGTAGTAATCTCCCATCTCCTCCCATCCCTACATACTTACCTTCCTACATCCCTACACATCGACCTCCCTACACACTTTTCTTTCTTTCCCTATGTTGTCCCTAATGGTCGAATTCTTTCCTCTTTGAGAACTATACAAGTTAAAGAATTTCTTGATATTTACACCACTGCTCTTTCTGGAAGAAAAGCTCTTCCTACCCACAGGAGATTGCCAGAAGCTCGTAAGGTTGGGCTTTTCGATCTAGGACCGGTGGGAATGCTGTTAAAACACCGCTGTAGTCAGCAGTGGGTTTCCTTCACAGCAAAACAGGGCTTTCAGGATAGTTTTTCTGTGTTTTGTATATACAAAAAATATGCATGTACAGAGTATATACAGAGAGGCTTAGCCAGCCCAGTGTGGAATTTTACTGGAGAGAGCAGTAAATAGTTTTTGCAGGCAGGGAAGCAGCCTGTTAGTGTGGTGCAGAATGCCTTCAGACCCCGATGCTTCCAAATGCTTTTCTAACTTCACATCAGGCCTTGTTCCTCCCTATCCCAGCTCCCCCTGCCTGCTCCTTGGCTCTTTTATTGAGCAGATGGAGGTTATAAACAGCAGTGCAAGCCTGCAAAATTCTGATCAACATGGTCATTTTGCTGTAAAAACCCATTTTCCCATTCCCCAGTCATATTCAGCATAAATTATGTCTGTTAATGTCTATCTGGTATTCTGACTTCTTGTGTTTGCTTAACATTGATGCTGCAAATTAGGTAAGAAAAATAATGGTGCTACAGAGTGGATTTCTTTGTTGAAACTGAGTAAGGTTTTTATAACATTGGAAATGGAAGGATGTTTTTACGAGAATAAGCTATATCTAATTGTAAGTTAAATCCTTGAAAGATGGGTGAAATATTGTATGACAGATACTTCTTTAAAATGAATCCTTTATTGCTTTTTACAGAGGTGGAAAGAAAGAAGGGGACACAAAGAAAAGGAAAGGGTACAGACTGTAGTTTGTATGGTTGTAGGCAGTAAGAGAAGGAGGAGAAGAACTGAGAATTCTGTACAATGAAGTGATAAA
The DNA here is from genome assembly GCA_013400575.1 of Peucedramus taeniatus. NCBI lineage: Eukaryota > Metazoa > Chordata > Aves > Passeriformes > Fringillidae > Peucedramus > Peucedramus taeniatus. The sequence goes on from WBNO01030189.1 coordinate 99,920, forward strand.
AGAAAAGGAAGATTTATTCACGGTTGCACCAGGGTGTTTTATAAGCTAATAAAAGTCTTATATTTGAAAAGGGGACATAGAGATTAGATTTAATGAGAAACTTTCCCACAGAAAGATTTGACAGTGGAGCAGTCTGTCAAAATGGTCATTGAAGTATGATCACAAGAAATGTTCAGGAAGAGAGAAGATAAAACTCTCAAGTGAGTAGTGAGAGCAGAGATTAACTAGACCTGCTCATAGCCCTGGTGATACTGTTGGGCTTTGAATTTGTAAAAATTTGTGTAGTGGATTGTTTCATGCCATCTTCTCAGACTCTATCCTTAAAAGTTGCTATCTTCCTTAAGCCTGTCTGACAAAAAAAGGCATAAATGTATTTTTCCTACTCACTCTTACTGACATGAAGATAAATTATGATACTGATATTTCTTGTATTGCAAGAAATAATTAGGAAACTCAAGAGGTATGTATGGGAGTTTCAAATTATTTCATTCTCCCTCTCTCTCTCAGAAATACCAAGTGGATTATTTGACACTGCAATTTTCTAATGCATAATGACAGATATTGCAAATACCAGGGACCCTGGTTCCAAGTGTGCTACGTTTTACTAGCTAGTAGAAGATGTAAGTGACAGCTTCGAGGGGTTTAATTTACTATTATCTCTTTCTAGTGTTCTGCATACTGCAGCAGTAGCCCAGGTTGTTGAATTAAGTTGTGCTCTGCTATTTTTAAAATGAGTTTATGTCTTTTGATGGGAACAGTTTAAAATGAAACCAGAGAAGAGGAACATAGTTGACCATATTTGTCTGCATCATTAGGGTCCCACGGGTTACATTTCAAACTAACCTTTGCTTTTTTTATGGTCCAAGATAGCCCAAATGCCTTTCAGAGCTGTTTCAGCCTTGCTTTGATCTGTGGCTAGCTACTTTATCCCCAAGAAGCTGTTCTCTTGAGAGAGAATTGATAGACTTGAAGGGTTGCTGTGGTTGTGCTCAGTTTCTCCTGACCGTATCTTTCGGTTTTGTTTGGGAAAGGGCAGCACAGCACCTGTGTGAGGATTGCCTTGCAGTGTCCTCCAGAGGGAAGTGGAGTCAGATTTTGAGCTGCCACGGTGGGTTTAGCAATTCAACTCACTCCTCAGACTGCTGTAGAAAAGTCAATAGAGCTGTTAGTCAAGAGAAAGGGGGATAAAAAGCAGCAGAACAACAGCGATGTCAAATGCCATTGGAAGGACAGGACTGGCCACTGGGTTTACATTTACCAAGAAAAGAAATAATGATCAAGATAAAAGGCAGAGGAGAATGAGGATGGTGAATGGAGGTGTGTTTTACAAGAGAACTATTTTATTGGAAAGGTTAATTGGGTATTAAGACAATGTAGCCAGTAAATTCTGCTTCAATACTTTGCTTATACCTAGTTTCAAAATTATTTAGAAATTTTGATGATAGATTTATAAGTCCTAGGCTATGTACTGTTGAGATCTATAAGATGGGAATTCATGGCTAGATTAGATACATTTTGGAGAGAATTATCTAGAGTCTGCATTTGTTACAGGGATTGGGATTGCTCTGACTTTTCCCAAAAGAGGTTTCAAGGTAATTGGTTTTAGACATTATTTCCTATAACTTCAGCAGAGATAGCCTCTGACCATGTAAAAAAAAAAAAAAATCTGCTTTTTTTTCACACTGAGAAAGCCTGCTGTGTCCTGCAGTATGAATGTATGTCTAGAAGCCCATTGAATACTTCTTCAAATTATTGCAATTGATTGGCCTTCAGGAAAAAAAGGGAGGAGAACAAAAGCTATTTTGTTTTTTCTGAACAGATGTTGTACTAATTATATGCATAATTTAAACATTTAATTGAGAAAACAACTCCTCATGCTTAAATTATCAGAAACTGTCTAGAATTTGCATACAGTGACACTAGAGTTCATTGCAAGTCTTTTGAAATTCTGAATACATGTGCAATTTTTATACTAAGATTTACTTGCATCTCAAGCAAGTTTTAAAAGCTGTTAAAATGCCAAAATTCAGGCTATGCATAAAACATTCTTTTACTAGGTTTGCTTTATGATACAATCTTTAATGGATAACTGCACACCCTGTTTAGGCCAAAACCCAACCCAGTTCAGAGCTCTGTTTTGCTACAAAACATTTCACATTGTTCAGATTCTATCTTCTGCATGTGTCTGCATGTATTCTCTGTCTTTTGGCTGCAATGAAGAGAGATGGAAAATAGATGGAATTCAGCTATAGGGATACAATTAGGTGGATTGAGGGTCATAATGTGTTTGGTTTGTTTTATTTGATGCACATATCTCTATGCCTAAGAACCTGATGTTGCAACTTTTTGGTTTTTCTAACCATGCAAGTAATCTAAGGCCTTATTTTAAGGGGATGTGCTGCAGAGAACTGGAGGGTGGAAGGCTGCTTCAAACTAAGTGCTTAGGGTCAGAACTGTTTCATTTTAAATTGTCTTCTCTGTATGACTGAACACATGACTAAGAGCAGCACTCATTTCTTAACAATAGAGTCCAAATTGTGGATCTTTTTCTCATCTTTGGTCCTTTGCAGAGCTTAGCTAATATTGAAGCAGCACCACACAACAAAACACTAGACACGTTAATGATCATTTACTGATCCACCCAAACAATTATGCTGAATTTTTTTTTCATGTATAGAGGGCTTTTCCTCAGTAAAATGTTTTCTTTCCCTTTACAGATTTCAAGCATGTGTTTATTTTGCATCTGTCTTTCAAGCTATGTCATGTGGTATCCATTACTTAGCATCTGTGTTCATGGCTGTTACTCCTAACTTTCTATGTGGGTTCCCTGGAAATGTGAGTAGTGTTCTTTTCCACAACTCCTCTGCATCAAGTGTAGAGGACATCTGGACACTATGGACATCAACAGAAAACTACATTGTAGTCCAGCTGGAAAATGGAGACATTTGGGAACTCGATCAATGCAGCAGGTCCAAACGAGAAAGCAGTTTGGATGTGGCGTACGAATACAACGGCAACAAGTCTGTATTTCCTTGTTCTGATGGATTTCTCTATGATGATACAAAGTGGAAGAGCACTGTTGTTACGCAGTGGGATCTGGTCTGTGACCGAGAATGGCTTGCAAAATTAATCCAGCCTATGTTCATGCTTGGAGTCTTGATTGGAGCAGTGATTTTTGGTGACATTGCTGACAGGTAAAGTGCCATCCTCTGAAAATTGTAGCTTCAGAATACAGTAACTGCACCTGTATCTACCTGTTTTTGTTGTTTCCATTCATTGTGTATTCATAACTACATATCCAGGAGGTTTGGATATTGCTTTATTCACAAATCTGTTTAACTTGGTTTCTTTTTGCTATAACAAGTACTAATTTTAAAATATATTCTCAAGTCATTTACTTTTAAAACTTTTTCATACTTTGTCATTCATTGTTCTAGATCTTGATCCCTGAAATTGCCCTGTGCAGCTAGTATTTGCTTTTAGATTTTTATTTATTAGTTTGTTTGTTTATTTATTTTGACAGGAATAGCAACACCTCATTGTAATAGCAATGGTAAAACCGGGGAGTAGATTTTCACCTTATTTTTCATGAGAAAGGGTTTCTCGGGGAAATGCAGATTTTTTTGTTTTTTGTAATATGACAAACACCTGAAGGGCTCCTAGAAGGTTAAATATCATGTATTTGAAAATCACCTTTCCTAACCTCTGTCATGAGTACAGCTCAATGGAGCTGATGCAAAGGCTTTGAGGATTTAATCAAGCCTCACCTTCTTAAAATAAATACCCATATACTATTTTTCCTTGCTGTCCAGTTGTAGGTTTGCCCTGAAAAATTAGCTTCAACTTCAGTCTCTTGAAAGCTCACGAACATAAGAGGGAAAAATGGGCGTGGGTGAACTGTGCTGGAGCTTCACTCCTTTACCAGCATGTACAAAGTTCTGTTTGAGCACGAGGAGCATCAGTCCTGGAGGGACTCATCCTGAGCAGGCTCTTGCTCACGGTTCCAAGGCCCATTCCCGTCCAACACTTCCTCCATGGGTGTTATCTCAGACCATGCACTGAAATCCAGCATCAGAGCTGGACTCAGGAGCAACAGTGAGCCTTAGGGTGTACATCTGTGGCCTCCTGTCTCAGTTGCTTTTCTCTCTCAACACAAACAGGCATTTTCCTGCCTCAGAAGAGCACCCAGCCATGCCCATCTGTCCATATGAAAATCAAATATCCAGGCTATGTTGAACTTAGCTTTGTCTTGGGCACTTTCTGTACCTGTGCTTTGCTTTGAAGGCTGGCTTAGAGTTATTTATGTCTTTCTATGAAGGAGCAGTTGACTGACAGTTCTGCTGGGTGGAGAGTGACGTTTCATCCCACACCTAAGAGTGTAAGCAGAGCAAGGAGATCAGACGTGTTGTTTTCTGATTTTCCTTCATTAGCACAAGGCTACACTGTGACAGTCACAACATGGGAATGCAAAAGCAATGATGAACTTTTTCTTTTTAATTTGGCTGTTAGAACACATGGAATCAATCTGCCTCCCAATCCCAGGCTTTGTAAAATTGTATTTAATACAAAACCAGAATATAATGCCAACATCTGTTTTGAGTCCCTTTAAATAATTAATAACTTTATTAATTAATACTTGGACATGATTTATAAGGTTAGGATTGTATTGTTCTCATTTCCATTAATTCAACCCATGGACAACCAGTTAAGATAATACACACATTCTGAGTTGCAGATTTACAGCTGCAGAATTTACAGCTGCAAGTTATTATTTTCTGACACATCCTGGCTCAGGGGAAATAAGCTTGTGTGTCCCTCCCATTACCAATTAACAGATTTCTCAACAGAAGAGCTCTGATAGCTAAGACTTATTGGGATCTTTCCTGGTGGGGATCAAAGACCAAATCATGACTCCAGGTCAAGGCTGGAAAAAACCAGGAGAAATTTTACTGAAGTATGAAATATTCACAGAAGAAAAAAAAAAAAGTCTGAAAGTCCTCAAACTCTCTGTCTAAAAGTAATATCCCCATTTGTGAAAAGCTGTTTGCAATGGAGGAAGTAATTGGGGAAAAAAAATAATTCCATGCAGTTTGTTTTACAGAGCATTTGTAGATAGAATGTAGTGAATTCCCAACTGAGTCTTGTGTATCTACTGCTGCACCTAGTATTTGACATCATTTTTTTGCCATTAGTTTACTTTCTTCCTGGATTTCTGTGTTTTTGTATGCATGCATATGTGCTGTCAGAAATCAGAAATTTTTTTATGAGGAACTGTGTGATTGTCATTTGTTAGAGAATTCAATTTTAAAGAACTGGACAAAGATATGTTACAGAAACCTTTCATTACTATCAGAATTGGTTGTTACTTTGACAAAAGATGGCATGTGTTTTCACAGCTAACTTTTGTCAGAAACTATTAACATAATGTTACTTAAAATAAAATATCTGAAAAACTGATTTATGTCCTCATAAATAAGAATAAAATTACCAGTTATGTAGAAATTAAAACTGAAGATGAACATAGGTAATGCTGACTGCGCATTGCTTCCAGCCAAGAATTGCAGAATGGCAGTTCCATTCATCCTTTTTCTTGGAAGCTGGAATTACTGACAAATTAATACAGGTAACTAAACCAGAATTTCTGTGGTGAGCCTTCCATCTAGGCTCTCAGGAGCTGCAGGTGTATTTTAATGGAATGTTTGTGGTTATTGATGATTTTATTACTGCTGTGGTTTGCAGACTGGGAAGACAGCGTGTTATATGGTTCACAAGTGCTGGTCAGTTTGTATTTGGCATCGCAGTGGCCTTCACATTTGACTACTACAGTTTTGTGATTGTGCGCTTTCTCCTCGCTATGGTAAGAAAGGACGTTCACCCTGGCCCTTTTCCATGTCATTTCTTACCCCTTCTCAGGAAAACCTCCCTTTTGTTATTATTTCCTCTCCTACTTCATTATTCTAAAGCCCGGTCTGTTGCACTTATTTCAGCAGAGCAGGGAGAGTCTGAATGTTCTTGGACCACAGCAGTTTTCCTCTTTGAATTAATAGAAAGCGTCTGTATGAAGCAGTGTTTGGTACTTCCTCCATCCCAACCTCTGCTGGACTGGTAATTAAATACCAAGTGTGAGCAGCAAACTCTGGATTCTGCATTGCAGCTGCTGTTGCATTTCTCCTTATTGTTAGAAATGGAATATATTTTTTCTTAATCTAGCAAATCTATAATAAGTATTATATTTATCTCTACCGTTTTGAGTGATGGAGGAGAGATGCACATTTTCTCTTCCATGCATCTCTTTGGTCTTTTAAGCTGTAGCTGGAATACTAAATACATAGGCAGATATGTTTAACACCTGGATGTTTTATACTGTACTTAAGGGTATTTCAGTATATGTGTTTATGCAGACCCACACACACAATTTTATGTGTGTGTGGTATACATCCAATATCTGACACATATTCAATGATTTTACATAGTAACCAATTTTAAATAACTGTTTTACAGCCCAAAGTACAATCTTGAGCTTTTCGCTACATAATGCATAAAGAAATTAGAATGCCATCACAAAAAAAAAATCATCTCATTTATTTAACATGGGTTAGATATTTGAAAATATTCCCATAATTAATTTGTTCCTGCTGACAGTACATTAGTCAAGATAGGACCTTGTACCTGGAGCTCCCTTTGCCTGAATTTCCTAGCAGGAAAAACTGCATCATGTCAGCCTTAAACAGTGAGATCTACAGAGTCCCTCTGCTGACTCCTTGGCTGTTGATGCCAGGTCCTGTGGTAGTTTGGAAAAGCAAAAAAGCTCTGACCAGACTGATGCTGGAGGTTTTATCTGGCCACAGGGACAGATTTGCAAGGTGCAGTCCTAAACTCTAGCCCTGTGCCACTGAGGTCAGTGCAGCTTTTCTATCAGTGGTCTCAGAATCAGAGATTTTGAACTGGAACATTGTTAACAGGAAAATCAATTAATCAAAACAATATACTGAAATATTTTCTAGTCTATATTCTCTAGCTATGTTTGGCAATGTTTTAAGACACCAGGAATTTGATGTGAAAATATTTGAGAAATTGAAATATAGATATATATTCAATAATATATATATATATATATTTAATGA
>WBNO01030193.1:0-50417 GCA_013400575.1 Peucedramus taeniatus
TTTTTATATCATATTCCTTATCTTCTAAAACACACAAGAAAATGTGTTCAAATTCATGAAAAAGAGAGATTAGAAAACTAGAAACTAGGCAAAATCTTTAGTGTAGACTTATTTTTGTTTAGCATTTTGAAAACAGCAGAAAACTTGCAAATACTTGGAGTCCTGTTATTATTGTACTATCTAGTAGATTGTCTACAATGTTAGAAGAATTTGAACCAAATTACCTGAATCTTAATGAGAGTAATTTTTCCATTGTATGACACTGAATATTTCCCAGTATGTAAGAAAAGTTCAAAATATGGTCTATGTGAATCTTTATGTAGATTATATTTAATGTCAATTTTTATTTTATTTCCAGAGAGTTCTTAGTATTAATTTTATTTTACAATTAGCAATAAATATCACAATCACCAGAAGAAGACAGTGTAAATTAAACAAAATAAAGAAGGCAATTGAAACATTTACAGTTCAATTTTTATTATACATAATTGCCATATTCTTGTTAAAATGGCTTGGGCTAACTTAAGAGACCTCCTTAAGAATAAGGGTCATTAAGCAAGCTAATATATTTTTGAGTGTGATACATAAGGTGACACACTAACAGGAACCCACAGAACAAAACCTTACAATAAAGAACCAGAAAAACTTTTATCCTTGAAAATGTCTTCCTTGCACATTATAATGAAAATTTCACTGCATCATTCTTTTAATATTCAAGCTAAGCAAAAAGATCATTAGAAATGTATTGAAGATCTTAGGTCACACCTGGCTGCAAAGTGAATGCTTAGGCAACTTATGAGCCTTGTAATGGAATGAGCAGAGGAGAGAAAGCTGGTTATAATTTGGATTTGTTTTTCTGTTTCTCTATATTAGAGCTGTGAATTAAATGAATACAGTTCCTAATTTCCAAACTTGTCAACATCTCCACAGCCCTCTGTGTATTCTGAGGTGAAGTGGGCCATAAGAATAGTCTTTTCTATGCAATCAGATATTTCCTCTGAAAAGAGCTATAAATATGTTAGAAATTCTTATGTGAATTTGTTGTGTTCTTTGGGAGGTGATAAGTCAGTAATTTCTGATTTCTTTTCAGTGTGATGTGTCTGAGAATGTGACAGTAAAAGAGTGTCTGTAACATTAGGGCAAGCATGTCTATATAGAGGCATTTAATGATTATTACAACCCCCTTTACTCTTTTCTTTTGTCTTATCCCTCCATGTTGCTTTTACTTGTGTCTCCACTCTTTCTCATCTTGTTCAGAAAATAAGGAGTTCCTCAGCTTGTTGAGACCAAGAGCAGCATTCAAAAGGGAGCTGCTTTGATGGGGAGCAGCTTTTGACAGAACAAAAGATTAATTGGTGTCCTTCAAGAAACTTCTGAAATGTGGACAATCTTGCTAAGTAAAATTCTGGGAAAGGAATGAGTAAGGGTCAGTTCTGGAGTCACCAAGATTTTTTTTTTCTGTTTTTTTACAGGAAGTTAGAAAAGTTGGCTGGTTTACAGAACCAAATGTCTTGAGCATAATTGCCATTAATGCAGTTCTTGCCTTGATGTGCTTACTAATGGTCCTTGTACTCTCTCACTGCACTGCCATCTCCAAAAGCTCAAAAATAACTAGATTTTCCAGTTTGCTTCTCCTTTGGGGGAAGACTTTGGCTTTGGGGAAATAATGAAATTATATCTTCCCCTCATTATGAACTCTCTTTGATGACCCTGTGTGTAGGAGTTTGATTAGGTGAAGTAAAATTTGGCTAATAATCCCAAAGGCAGGAAGGTATTCATATCACCCCATTCAGTTTGAAATTTCCCTCTTCTTAAGTTTTAGTGAACTCACCAATGTCACCCCCACTCTAGGCCTGCCAGTGACAATTCCCTGTACTCACATGAGGAACTCCCACCTGTACATAACATTTCCCTCCTATCAGCTCCAAGTGATGACTGGTTCTCACCACTCTCCCTTTTCTCATTTCCCAATCCTGGGAAACAATGCCAAGAGTGACAACTGTTTGTTTTTTTTTTTTGTTTGTNTTTTTTTTTTTTTTTTTTTCCTAGGCTGAAGTATCAAGGGTTGAAAGTAAAGGGGGTTAGGAAACAACAGTACCTCCATGGAAACAATCATATCTGCCAAATATCACAGTGGGAAAACATTGATCTGAAAGCAGATGGTTCATAACTTCAGAAAATCTGGGAAAAGATTGGTAAAATTTAGCTAAACTTCCAACAAGCAGTCTAGCAAAGTAGGAGAACTCTGCTATAAAGGCACTTCATGCAGGAAATGATAAAATTTTACTTAATAAGACATTAAATAGTTTTAGTTTATTACTTGCAGTGTTGAAGGAGGACAAAACAATTGAGTTTGAACACATAGGAGCACACACAAATATGTGCATACATTGTTTAACTAATGAATATGCCTCTGATGTTCCTTCTCTAAATTATTCCTGGTCTCAGTCTTATTGGTGAATTAGAATAAAAGTAAACTTTAAGACACAGGGTCCCGAGGTTAATTAGCTATGAAGTTGGTCATGCAGTCTTTAATGCAAAATGTCTCAGTTTCTGAGAAACTGAGAATTAAATGAATGAAAAAATTCTTTCAATAATATGAAAATGACATTAAAAACTTGGAAAGACCTCGAGCAATTAAAATACTTAAATATTATCTGATCAGAGGGAAAGGGACAATATGCTGAATTCTATTTAGACATTTACGTGGGTGGTAGAAGCTTTATTCTGTTCTTATTTGTTGGAACAACATATTTACATCACTACGTAATTAGTCTTCTCCCTCAGGATATTTTGAGTAGGTTATTTGGATGAACTAAAGATACCCTTTACAGAATGAAAGGATTCTTTTGCTACTAAAACTAATGGGGAAATCTCTCTGTAAGCAAGAAACTTTTGATCTTTAACTCTGTAAGCTTTTGTGCCAATCTAGAACAACTTACTCTTCTAAGTAGCCTTCAATAAGTACTAACTTGCAGAAAGATATTATTTTTATTCTTGTATAAGGCAATATACTTCCTGGAAAAAATACATTATTTGGGAGGGAAAAGAACCTACAATAAACCCATTCTTACTATAGTTTAACTTCAGCAAACTGAAATTCATTACTTTGAAATTAAGTTTTGAGAACTTTTAAATTCTTTCTTTTGACATTACATGATAAAAATTTCTAAAATGAATGTCTTTAGGAACCAATGTGCTATTTAAATTTTTTGCTTTGCTTTAAGCCTCAGTTAACTAGTATAACTGGCTGTCTGATAGCAAAGAATTTTCATGGCTTACATATTTTAGTGCGTATTTTCGGCCAAGATGTAGAAGAACTGAAAAAAACCCCTTAATTTTCAGCCATTAAAATTCAGTGTCTTTCTGGATATGTTAAAGATTGATGTCTAGTAAAATAATTATCCCCTACTGAAAGTCAGATTACAGTATAAAAGTGAAGAATTCAAGGGTCTGGCTAAAATCCAGTCCCATCTTCAGGTTTCCACTGAATTAATGCTTTAGATGGTTTTTTTCAGTCTTCTCTCTGGATGTGCAACTAAGCAGTGACTTATTTCCAGTTTGTGAAAAAAATATAAGAATTTTTATTAGCTGTAAAAATTGAAATGCCAAGTAGAGTCTCATCTGAGGCTTCCAAGCAGTGATGACATCACCCAGATCAGGAAAGAATAGCTGTGATAAATGTGACACACTTGGACAACACCTTTTCTTTGACAGCAGCATGTGTATTGGTTCTTTGGGCCAAACTAAAGCAGTTCCTTTTGTTCTGGAACCTGAAGGTTGCTGATTCAGTGCCTCTTGTGAGTGTATGAGGTGGCTGGAGAGGAAGATCTGTAGCAGGCACTGATTCTGTGCTCACAACATATTCTAGGAAAGGGAGCAAGAAGTCAACTTGCACTGCAATTTCTTTGGTAACCATATATATTTATATATTTATATATATATAGAACCCCAATATCTATCTGTCTGTCTGTCTTTTATTATCTAGAATATTAAAGAGGTATCTTTTGTTCATTAATATTAATCCTCTGATTGTTCCTAACATGTGGACTATGCCTTGACACTATAATAGTGTATGAGCACTTTTCAGCTCATCCTCGCTATTGTTATTGTATTTTAAAAATAATTGTGCATATAATTACCCAGTTTTGCTCTTTTCTTCCTACATGATTATGCTATTATAAAATCCAATAAAAAATGGGTGAACTGAAAAGGAAAGAGAAACCAATTTAAATTAAATTTCTAAATCAGATATCTAATACTGATAGATTACCTTTTTTTTTTTTTACTATAACACTGAACAAAAGAAACAGTAAAAATGCAAATATTGTTTCTCTTTATAATTAGATTTCTTTGCACACTAGTTCTTTGCCTAACCCTGGAGCTGCCTCAGGCATTGCAGTAGCTTACTTGCAGTCCTTCTTTCTTTCTTTCTTATTGCTTTCGTTATTAAGCAATACTAAATGTTTTTGAATGTTTAAAGTTAAAATACCTATATTATTTACCTCATTGGATTTCAAGAGAATAAGGCATTTATTTCATGTGGTAATGATTTGCCATTTTGCAAGACTAATTTACAAAGTTTTCAAAACACTTTATATCAGTAAATTTAATATCTTTTCTACGTTTCCATCTTCATTAAGCACTATTAATTTAATGTATGCATTAGGTAAACAAAAGCAATGAAGCCACCTGAAGCCATACTGGACACAGAAAGGATATGCTTATGTTAGGAAGTAATTTGGAGTGATTCAAGGGTGTGCTTCAGATAAATTTACTCTGGCCCCTTGATCCAAGCATACCCTCTGGTTATTTCAAAGCTGTCTCACTAACTGGATATTATTTCTTTCCCTCAGTTCTCCATTAGGGGACAGCAAACTTTATTCACCAATAAGGACAGAAATTTCTCATTTATTGCCTTCTGGCAGCAGCCTGCTTCCTATGTACCAAAATAATTTTGCAAACCAAATCAAAGCAAATAAAATGGAAAAAGATGAAATACCTCAAAACTGTGCATCCACTCTGAAGCAGATCTCTAATGTTGGTTTGGAAGCAGCTAGAAGACATGTCCAAACCTGAAGAGCAATAAAATACACCTGCCTAAAGCTCAGACAGAAGCCAGTGATTTCCAGTTTGCAATTAGTGAATAGCAATGCAACAATTGGGAATAGGATGTGATTACAGGTTAAAATTACAATGAATTAGCAAGTGGAATAAACTTCTAATGCAACTGAAGTGTTTTGAAATTACCAGTAAGCACCTCTCTCAACTCCACCTTTAAACTTCTGAAAAAAAAAAAAAAAAAAAAAAAAAAAAAAAAAAAGCCCAACATTTTTGCAGCTAAGTGCCCCACTGATATTTGTATGAATCATCTACTATTGCCTCTTTCTCCTTAATCTTTTTATTACTGGCCTGTCCTCGACTTGAACTCCTTTAAATAGGATCTTCATCTGTCCTTCCTGAAAGCAAAACACTTAACACATACAGTGTGCTACCATAAAGAAAATAACAAAATAGATGACATTTTGGATCTGGAGGCAGATATGGCTGTTGCCATTCATTCCACAGCCTGATTTATCACTGCAATCTTTGTATTGCACAGTGCCAGCAATGTTGTTTTTTTTTAAAACAGAGGGGGCAGAGAACTTTCAGAAAGGACTTTCATTAATAATTGAATCAAGATTGGTTTGCTGTATTGCATAAGGTCAGATGATTGATTAACATATGGACAGCAGCTGAAAAAGGGAAACGTTTTCAAAACTTCCAAAAATTTTCTCTGTAAATAACTATAACTCCCTTGTTGCTTTCCAGTTATGGAAGTTTCTGTCACCTATTTAGCAAACAGAAGCAGTGCCATGGTATTAAGATGACCTGGCTGCACCATAAATGCCAGTTAGAGGAAGCAATCAATTTCCAGTTAGTCCAGTGTCTGAAAATTATTTATCCAACTTTCTGATGAACATAAGGAAGTTCCAAGCAACAATTGCTTGACAGAAGAAAAAAGAGATTTATCTCAACTGAATGGGTAGGAAGAATTCAGTCAGCTCTTAACATATTATTTGCAATCTAATTTGTTTTTCAAAGAAGTAATGTTTATTTAACACAGTATCATTTTACTACATGCAGTGCTAATGGAGGTTAAATAAAAGACACAAGGGCAACAAAATCCCTCACTTACTTTTCACACAAGGACAAAACTGCTATGTGATAGAAATGCAGATTAATTTCTCAATACTCATAGCACTTTTTGACACCACTGGCTATGGGTTACCTCTTAAGGATTTGAAGATTTTACTAGAGCTGACTGATTTAGATTTGGATAGGTTTAAATCATACTTGTCAGTGTGCTATTAATTTTTAACCACAGTCATTTTTCCCCAGACCTGTTAATATGCTAGGCAGTCCCAGGAAGCATAAAACTTTGACCCATGCTCTTCAGTATTTGCATATAGCACTTTCTGGAGGTGCTTTATTCTGTAATCAAAATTCTAACTACCTCCTCAACAGCATACAGATATGGGAATCCACAGACCCAGATAAAAGGCCCTTCAGACTGGCTGTATGATTATCAGAAATACATTCTTTTATGCTAACTTGTCTTTTCCTCTACAATTTAGATGAAACACAACTTCAGCTCACTACTAAACTTTGCAGACAACACTGTCTCTGGAGGAGCAGTGTGGTGGAATATGGTTTTTCCTTACAACCCACCAATTATTTTTGTGTCTTTTCTGGACCTTGAGATCTCTTTGGGAGCCAGGTTAGTCAGAAATAAAGTAAGAGTAAGATTATTGTTGCCTCAGCACAACAAAATCTTTGTTTGAAGCTTTTCTGACAACCCATTCGGGAATGAATGCAGCCCCATCTTTTCAGAATTTCAAAACAGATCACTACACAACCCCAAACTGTCTCAAGTTTTCAAGCTGAGACAACTTTGTAGAAATAATAGAAGCATTTCATTACCATTGGTCCAACACTGAATTTAATTTTAAAAAGCTTGGTAAAATATACTTGCAGGCTTCAAAACTGGCAGACTTTCATTTGAAAACTTGTACATCTATATGATCTCCAGAAACATTAAATTTTATTCCCTCTAGCTAATCAGTGATACAAGATCTGTTGAAGACACCTGTTCTGAGTTCTGCAAAGGGTTGGTCAGTTTAAGGCCTCAGCTCTAACATTTCTGTTGGAAGGAGAATTCTTTATTACTTGTGGGGACATCAGTGAATTTTTGGTGGACTGACTTTGGCTGAGCACCAAGTGCCCACCTAAACACTTGTGTCTGGATAGGAGGAGGAAAACACAATGAAAAACTCATGGGTCAAGACAATGACAAGGAGATTATTCATCAATTATTGTCAAGGGCAAAACAGTGTAAATTCAGGGAAAATAATTTTTTGTCACTCAGAGTAGGATAATGAGAAATAAAAATAATTCCTCGTCTTCAACTTCAGTGCCAACTTCTCTGCCTACTCCCCCGAGGAGAAAGGAGGTGACATTTGGAGATACAGTGTTTGTCTTCCCAAACCACCATGTGCTGGAGCCCAGCTTTCCTCGGATTGGTTGAACATCTGCCTGACCATAGGAAGGGGTGAATGAATTCCCTGTTTTGCTTTGCTTGTACACGTGACTTTCGCTTAATCAATTAAACTGTCTTTGTCTCAATGCACAAGTTCTCACTTTTATCATCCTCTCCCCCCTCTCACCAGATATGAGTGAGTAAGAGGTCCTGTGGGGCTGTGTTTCTGACCAGGATGAAACACTGAAAATCTGCTGCACTGTTAACCCCCCTGGAGAGAAGGGCATCTCAGCTCTAGTGTCTAGAGCTGAGGGTGACCTCCTCCCACTTCTGAACTTGGTTTCTGGAGGGCTGCTCCATTCATTCTCACTTCTCTCTCAGGCTGCAGTTGCTCCTCTGCACCTGTTTCCTCCTTCTTAAACTCAATATTCCAAAGGTGTTACCACCTGATGGTCACTGATGGGTCTGACCTTGGCCAGCCACCAGTAGATCTTGGAGCTGGCTGGCATTGGCTCTGGCAGGAATGTGGGAAGCTTCTGACGTCTTCCCAGAGAATTCACCCCTGTAGCTTCCCCAGTACCAAAACCTTGTCACACAAACCCAGTAGAGCCCCAGATCTGCATTTGTCCAATTTGCAGAAGAGACACGGATACCGGTGAAATATCTGTGACTCTGGACATGTCATTGCACATATGCAGAGGAGACTGGTAAGAGTAAACTGCAACCTCAGTAGAGACCTGTGCCATCAATTTTTCATAGTCACTTGGGAAACTATTACAGAAAAAGAAAGCAAGAAAGATTCCTGCACAGGAACTTCATTTCATCTGTAGAACTAAGCATTTAACCTGAGATATCTGACCAGCATTTAGACTCTCCATTTGCCTTTGCTGGTACCACTTCAGTTTTTCTTTTCCTCCATAAGTTCTTTGTTCTTGCAAAAAAATGCAATCAGAGAGTAAGAGAGCAATGAAGAATTTAAATAAAGAAATTTTTTAGACAGTGTCAATAATACCCTTACCACTCAGCTGATTGTTTGATTTTATGTTTTAAAAAAATCTCCTAAAACAGATTCTGTATAATTCCCCTGCAGTCTGACCTAATACCTGGTCATATTTGTGCATTTTTTTCCTTTCCTTGAACCTTTGAAAACTATCAGTAACTTTTCCTTATTGTTAAAATAAGATTTTTTTTAATTTAAGAACTTAAGTCCTTAATATTTTCTTTTCCATACTAAAAAACTTCTTTTTCTAAATAACTTTCTAAACAACATTTTCATGCACTCTGGACACCTTTTCAATTTTTTTTTAAAAAAGGAAAATTGATTCAAAAAGTTAATTTGTCCCTTTATTTTATATAATTTTTAAAATTTACTTTCATTGCCCACTTCATTCTTTATCTCTGGCATTTTTTAGTTTATGAATTCCTACACAGATTTGAGCTTGAACCTTATTTCATAGTTTATATCTCACATACTTGAAACATAATATACTACAAAATAAAAGAGTCACCTCATTGCTCTTCAAAGCACCAAACACGTCCAAATAATTATTTACATGAGTAAATAATGATAATCAAAATTATCAATACAAGATATTACTTCAACCTTAAAAAATCACCCTTATTTTCCCTGTTACCACATTATTACCTTTACAATTAAAATTTAATATTTTGCCACCCAAATTTATATTATTCATTACTGAAGGTTCTATCTTTACAAAATTCTCAGTGATTCTTTGATATCCATTCCACAAAGCTTCCTGTTGTTAAAATTAGAGAAACTTGCTTTCATTTCTTTTATTCTTTGACTGGTTTTTTTTTGTTTGTTTGTTTGTTTTTTAACTCTGTGGTGCAAGAACTCTCTTACTATGTCTGTAAAGTACATGGCAGAAGAAGAATTAATCCCACTTCAGGATTAATCCCTCTATTATTGTGTTGCCAGGCACAAATATTTGAGCTGTAAAATTTCCAATAAAATTATTTCTCTTGCTACTGTCTGTAATATCTATTTCAGGGAAGAAAAAGGAAAACAAAATCCAACAAAAAGTAAAGATAACATGTTCTATCAATAGTCAAAAATCAAAAAATTTATTCTGATAAAAGGCAAATGGTTTGCGGAAATAGCAAATGCATATGAAATATGGCTTGAAAGCTCTCCTGTGAGAGGCTAAAGAGGACACAAAGCTCTTTAAGTGTGTGGGGGGAGCACTTTCTGTACCATTAGAGCTTGATTAGATATTATAACAGATAATGTAAGATAAAATTAGACTCTGACAAGAAGCAATTGAACCCTGAGTTTTGACAGTCATCTGTTGGACATCTTACCACTTTTATTCTTAGGGCCTCTTAGATGACACATAAGGATTTTGTTCTAGTGGATAACTGTCATAAGTGCATAGTGAAATGTTATGCCTTTTTCCAAAGATGCTCAGGTTAGCCCTAAGCACTGCCATAGGGCAGGATTTTGGGGGGCCTGATTTTGTATGCTGTCCAGTACAGCAACTGTGATCTTTGCTGAGCTGTAGGAAAAATACAAAGATCGTAATATCAAGAGTCTGAAAAGCAGATTGGCCTTCAAATCTTGCCTGCTTGATTGGTAGACAGTTTTAAGCTTTCTAGCATAGGTTAGAAACAATGGCTATTGGGTTAGTCTTGTCTTCCATGGCAATCACTTTTTTGTTTGACTTATACCAATGTCAAGAGTCAAGCAGTGTCTCAACATGAAGTGCTTTAAAAAACCAAGGAGGATTCACTTCAGAGTTTAAAAAGAATAAAAAAAGACTTTTGGGATGAGACTAAACATGGTGTTTTTGTGGAAAGCAGAAATTTACCGTGTTACCTAGAAAATGTGAACATCATGGCTTTGGTTGCAGTCTGAAGCGAACTTTCACCCAGGGGTATCCCCTGATGGTACTTTGACATTCTGCCTGTGAGAATCACTTCCAAATTACAGTAAAGTTGGAGGAGTCTCTTTCTCTAGTGATATATTCAGCTATCAGGTGTTCTGAAACAAAAGGTTCAAAGATGATTCGAGTGTTAACCAGAATCTTGAGTGTGAGTTGTGCTTAGTTTTCATACTTTCATGTTTCAGAGTCCAGAAGGTGTCTAAAAGAATAGATCTGTCTAGGAGGTAATCATTATCTGTCAAAAAAAGCTTGGTATGAAAAGTCTGAATTTCAAAAAATGAACTGACTTTATGATATCACTGTCATTTGGGAGATTTAAATATCATTAACATCACTGTGTTAAATCAAAATCCCAGGAAAATTTCAGTCTCACTTAAGGTTAAATTTCACTTAAGGCTAAATTTAGTCTCTATCTACACACAACTGTTGAACTTTTCTGTCATCATAAAACAAGGAACTATATAAAAATTGGTGCAATAATGAATTATTTCTATATTGCACGTTTCAAGGACAAGGCTTTATCTGACTTTTTTGATTTATAATGGCAAGATAAAAATTGTTACTCTAACAAGACACCCCATAGTTTATTACTGCAAGGTCTATTACCTTAAAGGGGTTCAGAATAGTATTTTGGTGGTTTGGGATTTTTTCTATTTTACTTTTTTTTTTTTTTTTAATAATTTTGAAGTAAGAAGAGAGCCTTTGATACCAGGAAACTCTCTCTATTTTCTGTCATGGAAGAAGGAGCATGCACACAACTTTGGATGCAGCTTTCTGACTCTGAAGCATAATCCATACAGATTTGTCCACAACTGCAAATTTGGTCTGCAAGATTCAGGAAGGGCCCACAGAATGAGTTCAGGTTGTAGTATTCTGTTTCTCAAGTTGATAAACTGAAACACTCCTGTCCAAAGCATGAGTGGTTTACAAAGGTCATATTAGTGATCTGTGCAAAATAGAGTTAACACTTTAGTTATTTTCATCTGATTTTTGTTTTGTATTCAGCCCAACACAGGTGTTTAGTAAGACAAGAGGTAAATTTGTACAACAAAAAACAAATCACAATGTAGTTTTGCAAGGTCAGAGTAGTGGGAAAACTATTAAAGGTGAACTCATTGTTATTCATTTCACTTCAAAGTTAGATGTCAGTTCCCATGACCCAGTAAATGGAGTGTAATTACTGTATATATACAAGTATATAAATGATATAACAGAAAAAACTGACTCCTGTAGATATTCTTGGGAAAGGGTTTTTTTCATCATCTAGGTGATTAAAAAATTGAACTCCTGGACAGCAAGATCAGTCAAATTACTTCCCCATCTCCTGACAGAAAAAATACACTTTGAAGGGTCTTATTAAGCAATCTATCTCTATTGAGCTCATTAAGTTCTGGACAGTTAATAAGAATATAATAGAATCTTGGATGTCCTCTGTAACATAATCTGACAAGTTGAAGCTGCATTCCAACTTCATTTGGATGGGCAAACAATGAACCATATGATAGTTTCAAATTTAGCTTAGCTTTCTTCTTGTTTTAGTAGGACTCATACATTTGTATAGATAGCTAAAATAAAAATCAGGGTTGCCAATTCAACTTCATTCTAACCTCTACTTTTTCCTTGTGAATGCTAACTGTCACAGTTCATCTCACTTCTCACTCTACAAAAGACAACAACCACTTCTAAATTTTGCTTGTAAACACCTATGCACAAAAAATCCGTTTTAATGCATAACAAGAAGTTGGGTTTAGTCTGACGAAATGTAGTTCTTAACTATGTGCTCATGAACAAAATCTACTTTCACCTGACATCCTACGTATTTCTATACTTACATTAATGTCTCTCATTTACAAAACCCTATTACATGTAGTATATGGATTTACTCTGCCCATTTTCTTCTTTTTCAGAATATGTGGTGCTTTGATTTCTTGTTCCTTTCTTTTTCCTATTGGATAAGAGATCAATCCTGCTATATTTAACCCTTATTATAGTACCAATCTACTTGGTAATAATGCTGACAGAAACCAAACATGTAAGTCACCAGCCAGTCCACCTGAATGGCTAAGTCAGCTTTTCAGGTACAGCAGCCTTAATGGCCAGTGGCATTCAAAGGCAGGAAGCAAATAATGTTTTCAACCTCTAGTGACCTGTAACTCCTTAGCACAAATGATCATATGCAAATTCACAGCAGTAAAAGCTTCTCAGTTTGCAAGACAAGGACTCAAATTGTCCCTTTAAAAAGAAAGAGATTATTTCCCTGATCATACAGCAAAATCCTTCTGTTTTTCCTGGAGGGAAAGAGCCTTCCCTGCTCCAAGTGTGTGCTGTGCATTTGACCTTTACTGACTGTTAAAACTGTGCTTCTCCTCCCATTTCCTCAGCAGCAAATGCAAAGGCAGAGGCATAGAAAGCTTTCCCAACCACTGGAACTGAGCACTGGGTTTTCTCAGCTCATCCAAACAGCTCTGACATGAGTGAGCTCAAGTACGACACTGAGGCAGAAGCAGTGCGAAGAGGGCTACAGAGTCCTCGTGTTCCTGCAAGACTTCTGCTACTATTTTAGCCACTCTCCTGATTAGATGCCTTGTATTGGCATCAGATCATCTGAATGTGCCTTTCTGAGCTGACCTTTTGCACTGGTGATTAATCCTTGGGGTACCTAAGAGCATGAAATTCTAGATTGGGCTGTAGTGTGTGCAGAGAGAAGTTATTTATAAAATCCTTCCAAATGAAAGGGTCATTCAGAAAAAGAAAACTGTCATCAGAACTCATCCAAGTTCCCAGTAATGTCAAGAGTATAATAATGAACTGAGAAGTTCTGCAAATAGAACAAAATTTTTAACAGAAGTGTTTAAATTCATTAGACTGTAAAAAGATGAGACTGATATCCTTCTTAGGATTATATTTGTGGATTACTGGAACTGAATCAAGCTGGAAAAATCAACTTTTATTATCATCATTGTGGTTGTTGTTTCTCAGAGTTCTGGGGCCTTCCACAATACTACTCTGAACTCATCAGACAGGCTGGCTACAAAAGGACAGAGGAAGGGAACTAGGTGCTACAACACCTTTGTTGTATATGCTAAAACTTGAATATCACCTGTAACATAAAACTTCCCATTTTCCACAGTTGTCCTTCACCAATGTATTTCTATTCACCTGTCCTTTCAGCTATATAGTATTTTTTTTATTAGAACAAAATTCGCCTTTTCTAGTGCCTCTAACCTGAGACCAAATTAGAAGGAAGCACCTGTCTGTACATCCCAGCAACCCAGTGAGCATGTCAGACCTCAGTGTGCATGGTCTGCTTATCCCACAACAAAATCAGGACCCAATATTATTCTCAGAGACAGAACCTGCCTTTGTTTTTCTTTTCTCTCCTTGTTTATGTCCATTTATTTTGCTTTATTTGGGAGGAGATACTATCAGACCTCAAGAGCAAGATTTCAAGCTTCACTAAATTCTTCTTCTTTTCTCCCTTCAAAACAATAACAGCAAAACAGCAAATACGACCTTTGAATCCTCTTAACTGTATGTGTCCATTCCAGAGGTAATGAAATACTTGTTTTCAGGCTTTACCAGCCAGATTAGCCTCTCTCTGCTCTATGTGAGTGTCTATACTGTAGGACCATATTCAAATACCCTCCCTGGGGTTGCCCATTCTTACTCACACTTTTGGTATTTTGGGGACATACACTGCCTCAATTGCAGAGGATATTTGCAGAGAATTTATATTTCATTGCTGAAGCTTGTTGAGATACACCCTCAGGATCCATCTTGACTTCTACATTAAACCTGGATTCACATCTAGATCCCACATGTGGTTTCTACTGGGTTTTTTGCCTGTTTGTTTGGGGTTTCTTGGTTTTGAGGGTTTTTTTGTGTGTGTTTTGTTGTTGTTGTTGTTGTTGTTTTTTCGGGGTTTTTTTTGAAATGAGATTACATAGAAGTCTCACATGAAGAAGACTAATGATAGAGTGCAAGGACAGGTTTCTAGCATGGATACCCACTAACTTGAACAACCTAAAGTCCACTGATACAGATGTTAACTACCATTCTTTCCCAATTCATCATGAAAGATCCCAAATGCCCTGCTGGGAGTTATGAGGCCTGTGTGCTGTATTCGTGGTGGATTGTCAGCTCAAGAGAAAGCAGAACCCAGCTTGGCCAGTTAGCCCAGACAATCCCTTCAAGCAGGTCATGTGAGAAAGATTTGCATGTATATAGGAAGAAATTAGAAACAAATTCAACAAGATATATGCAATTATGAGAATATAATCTTCAGCTACGTCAGGAAGGGACTTCTCTGAGCTTAAAAGAGAAACAATGTTGAAAGCAATGAGGAAGAATCATAGAATGAATTGGGTTGGAAGGGACCTTAAAGATCACCTAGTTCCAACCTCCTGCCATGCAGGGACATCTTCCACTAGATTTTATGTGGTGGTTGGTTTCAGTGATAGCTCTGTAATAAATCAACCACAAAATGATGTTCCACAGCTGAACGTTCATGAGGAGAATTATTGACTTTAGCCAAATTATCTTTTTTTTTTTTTCCCAGTTTGTCTTTTATTCATTCTACATCATCTCCAACCCAAGAATATGAGTATGAATCACTTTTTATATTGTTTTGTTGGTGGTTTTTCTCCTTTCAGGGTTCATTTTGCTCTCCTTAGAGGGAAAAAAATATTTAGCCAAGCAGTCACTGATTCAAAAGCATCAATGAATCCCCCAGTTCTACCTGTTCATGCATACATATAGGAATATAGACATAGAATTTGTCATGCAATACCTCCTCCTAACAGTGTGCTGCATCCAGTGAGGTGTGACTGGACATCATGAGCATCTCTGTATGATTTGACATGATGTATCACCCCAGCTCTGCTGTCTGCAGTACAAACCACAAAAGATTCAAGTGGCAAAAAAAATAAACCACAAAGATAGAACTTGGCAGAAACAAAACAAAATGTTTTTATTACTTTGTGACTCCCTGAACTTAAGGGCATGGTTTGCTGAGAAATCAGAAGGCACATTTTCCTCTACTTGAAGTGAAACACTGACATGAATCATGCAGTGGTTTGTTTTACATGACACAGTCTCCCATGGTCTCCTGGGAATGTCAGCAGGCTGAAGGAGGCACTGGGATTCTCACTGGATACTTGCACTTCTGAGGAAAAAGTGCCTTACATCTGTTGTACCCACAGCCCTCAACAGAGTTACTTGATCCTTAGTGATGTGGATGCCCAGAATATCTAGCAGCATTCCTCTTCCAGTTCAGACAAAAAGAAAAAAAAACAACCAAAAAAAAAACCCTCCTGATCTCTTGCCTTCTCTTTCTTTCCTTACATACCTCCAGAGGATAACAGCTTTAAAAACCCATGTTTTACAATAGGGAAGACAACAACTGTCTGCTTTTGAAATAAGAGCTTCTATCTTATGCAAGTTTCAGGAAAACTTGGAGATTTGAAGGTTTATGCGAGATATATATAACAGACACATGCTTTAAAGATCACCACTGTGAAAACAAGAAAAATAATGAACAGGATTTTCCAAGGGGCACATCACCATGATGACTGGCAAACATTGTGCTGACCTATAGACTCTGATCACCTGATTTAAAACCTGAATTTCTACTGCAATGTTAATAAATTTAAAAAGAAGAATTCCTATGCAATAATAAAATTATTTTAAAGGAAACATCATGTCTGTCTGAAACCTCCGAGTTTATTAATTGGATTATAAGAAAACATACATGCACGTTACTGATATTTCAAAATTTTGGTATTGTTGCAGAAATCTATATCAACTGAATTAAAATCCTTGTACATTATAAAATTGAGCTTGTACTGCCAATAAAAATACCTGGAATAGGTAACTGCCACCTATATATGTTTCTGACCATTCCTAATTATTAATTAATTATTTCCATATTAATTAATTTCCTGCTTGTTGTTAAGTATGTTTCAAACCACATTGTTAATTTGGTACATATGGCTCCTCATCACTGACCCCAGGAATCATTCAGGATTCTTTCTTTTAGAGAATCCTGAAGCCTAATAATCTTATTATCTATTTATGAATATTTACATTTTAATTCCACACACTTGGGGGGAATTTGGTTTAAGACGTCCCCTCATACATCTAGGTAGCTTAATCAAAAACTGAATTCTACCCTTTAGGTCTAATGCAACTTGATCATCTGCTGTCAGGAGCTGTTCAACAGTTCATTTGATTCAGAAATAATACATTACAAGATCAAAAGGTGAACACTATGTTAGAACTGTCTTCCAAATGGAACTTCTTTGCGTGCAAAATTCAGGCATTAAATGTGCCTTCATTTCTAAAGGGGAACAGAAGTCAAAATCTAAGGTTTTCCTGTGAGGCACAAAGTTTCAAAAAAGTTTGTTTTAACTGCTCTGAAACATTACATTTTGATAAGGTAGAAAACTGCAGTTCTGATAAAGTTGAAAAAGTTGCTTCATCTTTTTTTACTTTTACTATATATTAAATGATAACATAAAATAAATGTCAAAATGAAATGTTTTGACCTTATCAAAATGTCTCATTTTGGTAATTTTCCCATCCAGGTTTTAAATTAAATTGGTACATTCTTGAAATCATTTAGGTGTTGTTAAATTGGCATTTTCTTCTGGCAACCTGTTACACTGGAAAAATCTTGACTAGCTCCTGTCAACAGACTCTGCCAAATACGGCAGTTTTCTCCTGGAGATCTCTGTGCCTCTTTCTTCTGTTTCAAGCTCTCTTTGTGAGGCAGATTTGCCTTCTCTGAGTTAGCTGAGCTGAAATGATTTCTAAGCCATGAGCGTGGAGAGGTGGACTGCGGTTTGTGCTGCCTGTTGTTTCGATGTAGCTCCCAAACTGGGGCTGTTTTAGGTGTTCAGTGATGTGACAATTGTGCTGGGTCGTTTTGGGTCACTAATTTTGGATGGAAAGAAGCTGGTAGGAGCTGCATCTTGCAGCCACCTGTCTATCTAACCCAGCTTCCTGTGATGGGTAGTCAACACCACCTCTCCTCTCTCATATTTGTCCTTCCCTTGAGCTCTCTGAGCATGGCTCTTTATCACTCTGGTGAGCATCTCCAGTCATGGTCACTGTTTGCCTATGGGTGCTTCAAGTTGTTTTACTGTTCTACCTCCCTTAAGAACAACAGATGATCAAACTTAATTAATTTAGATGATGTGTATAAGGGAACTTCAAAATACATATTTATTGGTGAAGAAAAAAGTTATAGTCAAGGCACTTATACCTGAAATTCTTTTCTAAGGACTCTGTGTCCTGGACAATTAGATTTTCTTCCTAACAGTCTGCTAATTTGATTTTGCATTCTCTTGTGAGGCCCAGGAAAAAACCCACAAAAGTTGCATGGAGGGAAAAGTATTCAAAATCATGGTCAAGTACAGAAAACAGTGACATCAAATAAAAACACTGGCAATGACTGATGCATCTCTCAGTGTTGGTAAGAAGCTAAAAATCTGTTAGCAGCTAATATTTACTATACAAGACACTTTCACTGTATTCCTGTTCATTCCTAAGTTTTTCATTCTACTTCCTATCGAGATTAAAAGACCATCTTCCATCTTCACAGATGTTTCAGTTGGAAAGCTAAAACTCCTTCTCCTGAGAGGACAAGATTTACAGTTACATTAACTCATCTGTAAATAGCAGCAGGGAAAATGGTAAAAATGGGAAGAATAGAAAATGGCACTTGAAGAAAACTCTTAAGTAACTTGTGTAGTGTTTTGTATCGTGGAAAACTCAGCAAATATATTTTGAGCAATATTTTTTTTTTAAATTGTGTGCAGAAGGCATGCCAATCATGTGTATTTATCCTACCTGGACTTCTTACAGAAAATAGTATTTTAAAAGATAGAAATAATTTCAGTTCAAGGGAAATACTAAATACTAAAACCAGTTTCTTTTTTCCTTCAGAATCTCTTGTTTGACTGCAGTGGGACAAAAATGTACTTGGGCTTCAGCCCTGGCACTGAGGATGGGAATGAATGACAATTTTATTCATAAGCTTACATTAGAGACAAACGGTGCATAATTTAGATTCTCTCCTGGCTTGTTGAATCTGCAGGCAGCCATGCTTTCTGTTGCATTAACATTTTGATTGAATGAGCTGGGTCAAAACCATCACTTTTCTCATCTAGGGAAGGAAAACTATTTCGAAGCCAATCATCAATCAATGTATGTAATCAGCCTTTTTAAAGTATCTTGGGCTTCACACATAACTGGCTCTCTGTCATAATAAAATACAAACATCAACATATTTTTTATTCAATAGTCATAACACATATACAATAAAGTGTTAAAAGGACAATAAGGACTTGAAATGTGTTTTGCTATTAACAAGATTATTGCAATGGATTTATTCAAAAGGTTGCACCACTTCAACTCCATGATCTTTGGTATGATAATTAATTTGCATATAATTGTTTATACAGTATTGTAAGGCATAATATCATCTTGCTACTTTGTTCATTTTCTTGAAGTTAATGGCTTTTAAAATAAATCCAATAAAGTCAATGAAAATGTCACTAATATCCACCAAGTATACCTTCCAGTATAATTTAATAGTCATTGACAATCTATAAGCCATAAAAGCACCATGCAACTCTCTTTTAACAAGATACCATTTTTTCACAATACACTGAAGCCATACAAAATTATGCTGGTGGCAAGTATCAGAGCAGTAAAGGTTGTTAGTGATTACATAGCAACTTTCATTTGTCGTGTTTCACCAAGGATATCCAATTTGACACATGGGAAATGAAGACACTAATATTTAAACAACTTGACCAAGTTTACATAGCAAATCAATGACTGAGCCATTTCCAGAGGGAGAAGCTCAGTTGCTTATCTCTGTACTCTCATCCCTTCAGTCCTACCACCCTCAATGTGCAATACTTTTAGAATACCTGTTCTATGGACTGGAAATTGTCTGGGACAGTATCTGGTTTGTGAGTATGATTAATTCTGCCAAATGTGTCAGAATCAGACTTGTAATAAGCACAGTGTCATTACTTTGTTTTCTGAAGGGCAACTGTGAGGTTTATATGCTTTAAGCAACCATATTATGATTATCAGAGTGTATTTGTTGTTAGTATAGACATCAATGTAATACAATTTTACCTTTACATTAATTTGTGCCCAAGCCACAGTGAAAGACATATAATTCTCAGTACCTTCAGGTGAGCACTGCATGCCTAATTTCAGATTTCAGTTTTCTTTATGATGCCTCCATTAGGCCAAATCCCTGCTTCCTCTGTAAGCTTAAATATCAAATAAGACCTCACAGTTACAGGAAATGGTGGGAAAGTAACTTAGGAAATTGTAAAACACACATATAAAATTTATGCTCAAATGTAGCATATTCACAGAATAGTGTAGAATCAAAATATCATGGAACAGTAAATTTGTGGAGTGACCAACAGCCCAGGACATCATATGGTATTACCTCTTCTCTTTGAACTCACTGTGGAAAATGGTTCTAAAAATCTCACATAATGTTCTGTTCTCTGCCATAAATAATCTGATTGCTGAATGGAACGTCACTAGGTGCATTTCTTACTGTAATTGCAAATTGAGAATTTGCTTCTGGTAGTCTCGAGTCTCTTAGACTTGTTCCAGGTCCAAAGTCAGAAACTAGACACCTGATGGTTTCCCTGCAGACCGTGGCTCCCTATCTAAACATTTACCAATCATAGCTCAAAGTATCATAAATATTCTAATTAAAAGAACTTTAAACATACAATAACAATACTAAATGTAAGACCCTAGCTTATCACCCTTGTCAGGTGAATATCTATATCCTTGGAAAGATGACAGAGCCATTACTTGGCTATTCAAGACAGTAATCAGATTTTCAGAGCATCAATCAGCAATCATGAAGTCAGGAACATTTTATCATGAAGTCAGGAATACAGAGGGTTTTCATAAGCTAATCAGCAGGCATCAAATAGACAATCAATCTAATTAGTGGCTCACATTTGCGTGGCAATCACAGCTGCCAAACCTAGACGACAAATTTCATTAGTAATGAAATCTGAGAACTATGATTTGTGAGACCTATCATCAGACAGGGATTGTGGTTATTTTAGAAGGAGAATCATTATGGTAGCTTGGGACATTTGAGGAATTTAATTTGCATGGTGGACTTTGCATTCTGGAGTTTCGTTTTTGTTTTCAGGTTAAATCAACACTCAGGGGGACAATTTTCAAAGAGCTAATCTTTCATGGTAAACCACAGTTTCAAACAAAGTTAGCGTTCAATATTTAAACACTTATTTTGTTATCAGAATGGAACCTTTTCC
This sequence comes from Peucedramus taeniatus, assembly GCA_013400575.1. NCBI lineage: Eukaryota > Metazoa > Chordata > Aves > Passeriformes > Fringillidae > Peucedramus > Peucedramus taeniatus. The sequence goes on from WBNO01030193.1 coordinate 20,757, forward strand.
AAAAGCCCCTGATTTCCAAAAGAGTTCTTTGAAAAGTACTAGGCCAGAACTAGTTATACCCAGAGTAAAATCATAGGAACACTGAATGCTCAAGCCCTCAGATGATCTTTTGTGGCCTCCTCTGAACTTGCCCCAAAAGGTTCATGTCCTTCTTATGTTGGGGACCCCAGACCTGGATGGGGTCTCATGACAGTGGAGTAGAGGGAAAGTCAGTCATCTCCCTCACCTGCTGCCCATGTGGCTTTTGATGCAGCCCAGGACACATTTGGCTTTCTGGGCAGTGTGTGTTTATTGCCAGGTCACACTGTCATCAGTCTACATTCCCAAGTCCTTCTCCTAAGGGCTGCTCTCAAGCCATTCACTGCCCAGCCTGTTTTTGTGCTTGAGATTGCTCCAACACAGGTGAAGGATCTTGCCCTTGACCTTGTTGAACTTCATGAGGTTTGCCTGGTCCCACCTCTCAAGCCTGTCCAGGTCCCTCTGGATGGCACCCCTCCAGTGCGTTGATCACAACACACCGCTTGATGCCATTGTCAGCCTTTCTGGGGATGCACCTGACCCCAGTGTCCATGTCACAGACAAGACATTAAACAATGCCAGTCCCAATCCCGACCCCTGGGGAACACCACTCATCACTGGTCTGAACTTGGACATCAACCCAAGGACTGCAACCATCCAAGTGCCACCATCCAGGCAATTCCTCATTCACTTAGAGGTCCATCCATCAAATCCCTGTCTCTTCACTTGTGCCAAGTACGTCTACTTCAGAAAATATTTCTGGAGCTGAAAATTGAAGGCACACACATATGTGCATAATCATGCATGAATTAACCATCTACAAAAGAAAAAATAACCAACTGAATCAAAAGGAGAAAATGTTCCTAACATGCAATATGCCACTTACTGAGAGAAAGAGGAGAGAGTACATCCATCAAGGAAATGTTTTTTTTTTCTCTTGAGAAAGCAGTGCCTCCTGTCCTTTAAACACAGATATTTTTATTTTTATTTTCCTTGGCTGGTTTATTTTCCTTGGCTATATACCATGCCCCAGTCTTCAACAGATCGTAAAGGGAAAGGAGTTGCTTTTGGCTTAGAGTAAAAGGATTGTCATGAGTTCTTCTTCAATCTTATTTTACTAAGACTTTATACTGTAGCTCTGTGTTACTGTTCTGAGTTTGCTCTCAACAGCTAATATGCACTGATTCCCCTAATCAAGGAGTTGGAAATGTCTTGAGTCCCTGTAGTCTGAGAAATGGGAAGAAACACCTGGATTTTCAGATTATTAATGTCCTAGATGTTGCAGCTGTGGAATGTAAAAAGTGATAATGACCTTGAGGAGGACTCTATTATGATGCTGTTTATGTATTTAAGGTCTACTAACTCTGTATGATACAATGTCACCTTACAGCCATATTCACACATAATTATGAAGCCTATTTTAACAGTGGTTCATCTTTTGGCATTACACCCACAGAATAATGAAGTACTTGATATATACACAGAAGAGAGATTCATATTTAGGCTACTCTGTAAAATGCAGTTGAAGCACCCTTATGAATCAGCATTGAATATTGGATCACTATCTCATTTGAATGTTCACTGATTTTGACTGGAACAGTCCCAGATTTCATGACACAACTAATCCAGCTGCCTCTAACTACCACCAGAATTAACACTGCAAGGAACACTACACTAATCATCATCTTAAAATAAAGACAAACCTTTATATACTTTAGTTCAATCACATACTTATTGCTTAAATTATAATTTTAATGCAAAAAGTCTGATTTCTGTGTTAGCCTTGACTAAGCATTAAAATCAGTCTTATGTTTAAAACAAATTTAAATGGTGGAGATAGCCACAAGCCTCCAATGATTTGAGCTGATCCAAGCTTTCCAGGAAAATTCAAGATGGACCTTCAATCATTAACTTCCATGTTTTCTCATCCTGTAGTTTAATCTTTTGTGGCATGTGGTTGCAATCCTGTTTTTAACATCCCTTCCATACAAATATAAAATGTTAAAAAAGATGGCAGAAATACAAAATATTAAGTAAAAGTTGCTATAGAAGGGAATATATAAGCAGCTTGCATTTTTTTTTCTTTCAAACTAAGAATCACAGCATGAATTAGACTAAATGCCAAGAATAAAGTAACAGCTTAAAATGAACAGTTGAAATTAACAGGTGTTACAGCATATGCTAGATTTAACTGCCAAGTATTTCACACCTTCATTAAAACCTTTCATGTCAAATTTAAGGCAATGTTAAAATACAGACAAAAAAGCATAGCTTAGAAATGAATAGCTAATTGTTAAGTTTCACAATCAGGATATATGGTGGCAGAGAAATTCTCAGTTCACTTTGTGCAGGAACGTATTTTACCTGGAAAGATGCTCAACCAGAGTATATCACACTCCATTTTAATTCAAGTAACTTTGTGTTTAACCTTTAGAAAGTAACATAACCTACAAAGTGTTTCAGTAGGGGAGGTAATGGAACAACAATGCATTCCTGTTTCATGGGGGTATGGAAATGGCAAAACCGATCAAGAACAGTGAGATGCACAGACTGAATCCTGAAACACCTGGAAACCTGTATCACAAAAATCTGGCACTGCTTTTGCTAATATCAGCCACAGGATCTCCACTGAATTTGCAAAGTTTCAGGACTTGTCAGGATAATGTGTTAAGTTATGACAGTAAAGGCACATTTTTCATCTGACTGAGTGGCTATGCCTAATATGCCCAGGTTTGTTTTCATTATTATATGGTGGAATCATATTTCCATAATGTGAATAACAAATAGTTTTTCTGTGCAACACAAGGTATTTCTGACTCTAGTAATGTAGTACAGAGGACTGCAGACCCATGATGATAGCAGAGACATTGAGTAGTGGATAATATGTACGGGGGTAATTACATGGGGTTTGGCATTAGAAATCCCACCTCTATAAACAACCCACCAACTGTCAATTAAAGAAATTCAGACCTGGAGGTAGACCGTGTAGGTCTTAGGAGAAAAAAAGAGAAAAAAAATTACTATCTAGTTTACAGGAAAGCCACCACAAATAATAAATTCAGCTGTAACATGGGATTACAGACCAATAAAGAAAAAGCAAAGTGTATAAGAGTTTTAGCAAACATGTATAAATAACAGCAAGCAGATCCTGGTTACAGAGCTAAAAACCGAGCAGGGAATGGAAGGCTGATCGTGACTCCAGGAAAAGTGGTAGAATCTGAGAAGTGCGTGCCTAACAATAATAACTTTATTATTATTATTGAGAGCTTTTCATCATTAAAGTATTCTTTCTTTTTATATAATAATTAGATCTGAGTTAAGACTAATTCTTGATGAGGCCATAAAGATTTCATTCACACAATGAATAATTACTTGGCTTTATGAATAAGGAGTGTTTCCTCTTTGCCCACAGAAACCATTTTGGTCATAACAAACTCCGAGCAGGAACACAGCATCAGCTCACTGAGACTTGTTTTGTTTCCTTATCCATGACAAGACCGATTTGAAAATTCCCCATGAGTTTTGTTCCTGGTGAAATCATCACCAATGAATTTTTAAGGAAGCATTCTCATATACAAAAATATTCTCCCACAAGTTTTTATTTGTTTTGAGGGTTTTGTTCATTTTCAGAAAACCAAGTTGTTAAAAATGCCTAAATCTCTGGGCAGTGTATGTTCATTATTTAAGTCCTTTTATGTGCAGCTTGGAATCACAGGTAAAACATTGTAGACAGAATCCCTCTGCCACTGAGCCTGGAGTTGTTTTTATTCTAAGATTATTATTCTGAGAGAGAAATGTAAACTTTTTATTATATTTTTCAAACATAGCTTTTCTTTTCATTTTTTTCCCCTGAAAAATGTGTAACAGGGAATATTATAATTTATTTGCAGTCCAATAACACGTAGAAGATCAGTATTGATGGAGATATTGTATGAATATATAACAAAAATATGACCACCAAAAGAATACAATCTTAATTCAGGTAAAGAGACAGAATTTGGTGTCTCAATACAAATGCCACAGGCACATTGTAGAAGTGAGAATTCCATGGGTACGGGAGCATGCATCACCAGTGCATGCTGATTGCTTAACCAGTCCAAACATTTTAGAATTTCAGAACTACAGTATTCTTAAAATTTTGAGGTTATAAATATTTGAAGTATGATTGCCTTGTCAGAAGGTTCTAAGGGAAATATTTGAATTTAGCGCATAACTAAAGAAAGTGGCACCGTTCATTGTGCTAATTGCTTCCTGGTGTATGCAGCTATGCCAAAGGACAATTCAGGAATATAATAAAATACTTAATTCAGGGAGTTTTTTTCCCACTTCTGGAAGTTACTCTAGAACTCAATTCCTCTGGTAGTTTTATGAAGGCATTATGATAATGCAATTCTAAAGTATTTATTTTATCTAATAGCTATTTCCTTTAGGTGAACACAAACGGTGCTGAAGAGTGCTGTAAAGAAGAGACTGGGAATGAAACCAGAAAAAAAAGTATCTTAATCTTTTTGGATTTTAAAAGAAAGCGGAGCAATTTTTTTTTTTTCAGATGGATCTTTTTAAAATACGCTGTCCTTTGTTAATGGTGAAATGTGAAGGGAATGCTTAGATATGTAGCCAAGCGTGAATACATATCTCTACTGCTAATAGAGTAGCTTATTATTCTTTAAATTTTGATGAAATCATAACATTATAAGTTCTGAAAGGTGATTGAGCAAATTTTTCCACGTTTCTCATCTTTCTCTTTGACTGATCTTTTAAAATAAGCCTATGTTATGACACAATCCTTATGTTCTGACTTGTCTTGTTTTCCCTTCCATTCCCTGATTTCACTAAGCTGCTGAACTGGACAGCAATTTCAGCTGATGGAGCAAATTGACATCTGAATAAAATCCAATAAAAATACAGATACAGATCTAGACATTTCTTGCATTAGTGGATTGCTGGGTGCATTCTTTTTTCTTGAAAAACTATCATTTTCTGAGATTGCAAATGCTTTAAAATTTTTTTTATTTTTAATGAAGAGGTATAAAAAGTAGTGATTTTCCCAGCCATTGCTTTTCACCATCTCCACTACTTCTCTTTCCATTACACTTTTTCAAATTGGACATGAAAAAAGAAATTAAAATAAAAATTAAACAAAAAGATTAATTAATAATAATTATTAAAAATAGCACACATATATATGCATTCATGCATACATATATATATATTTTAAAATGTATACAATATTTGATGTCTTTTCTATTCCTATTTTTCCCCAGAGGGTTTTAGAAGTCACGTGGTGGTCTAACTTAGTCTTCAAGTAGTCTACTTTTTGTGAGGTTAAATAAAAACTTAATTAGCAAGATTTGGCTCATAGTATCACAAATAATACAGATTTTTAAAAATTTCCTTCAGTGTCCTGAATCTTCAACCACTGACTGAGAGTATTGGCTACATTAATGGTTGCATAGTAACCTAATTACTGCAAATTATTTGTCCCTGCCTACCTGGTACTAGATAAGACACCATCAACCACCACAACACATCAACAACCCAATAAATTCTTGTAGAACTTGCACAAGAGTGCAGCCACAGTGCCAGAGAGGTCCATCCATAGAGAGGGCTCCTAATAGTCAGGCCTACAAGTGCTTATGCCTTTGGAGATTTGAATTACCATTGCTTTTTTTCCACATGTGACTAAACAATAAGCTTAGTTTCATCATTATACCTTTATCTGGTTTATTATCAGCACTAAATTTGCAATGAAATTATTAATGAAGGAAAGACTCTCATCTCTATGTTCTGCTGTTGGCTTCTTCAAGAGAAAATATCAGAGCTGTGGAGACAGACAACCCTGACAAGTTTGATAGACTTCAAAATGGAAGTCTGCATGGATGAAGATATAAAAATACAGACTGGAGCCTTCTGCTGAAATCTGAACAGTCTGGTTTCTTACTCTTTTAAACAGAACTTGGACAGAAGAGCTGACCACAATAAAACAGAACTTCAATGCTTTATGTCAATCTAAATTCATCATATGGAACCTATCATTCAAATCATATTCCTGAGAGCAACTAAATCAGAGCAGAAGGATTCCACATTTTCTAACAAACTCTATTGAGCGTTGTTCTGCATTTTAATTATATTTTTAAATTATTTTGAATGTGGCTTCTACAAAACAAAAGGAGAGAAAAAGAAGTAAAGATCCTTATTGATGTTTTCAAGCAGCATGGTTTGACTTGTAATAATCATGGACAATTACAAAATATTTTTCCCTCTGAATGGAAAACGCATAGAACAAGCGTCCTCTGTGTTACAAAAATGAATCACAGGCTACTCTCAGCTGGATAGCTTGATGTTGCAAATTTTTTTTTTTTTTAGGATAATTCGATTCTAGTTAGATATGGAAACATTGCAATTTTTTAACCCCATTTTTGTGTATAAATTATATAATTTCCAAAATATCAGCATTTTCTATTTTGAGTTAGGATCAGTAACCTGTGCTTAGCACAGCAGGCAGACCTTGTGCTGTTAAGAGCCAAAATATGCTTAGTTCAGGAAGAAGCTTTCACCTTAAGGCCCCCAAAAAAGCACTGGCATTTCTGAAAGGACCCACCAGCACTTAACAGCCCAATGATTTCAGCTTGGTCCTTTTGAGATACCTGAAAAGATTTTTCTTATTTTCAGAGTGACTCTTAAATCAGCTCAGTGAACTTTCTGAATTGTTTCTGAGTTCTCCTATGCTAAGGATCCATGAAAAGAGATCCACACATGCAACAGCTAATTTACTTAACTGAAGGTCCCAGAAAAGGAGAACTTCGTGTGCTGGGTTTGACTGGGCTTGTGTTAGTTTTCTTCATGGTAGCTTTTATGGGAGAATGGTATGGATTTGTGTTGAAAATAGTGTTCATGACGCAGTTTCAATTATTGTTGTTTAATATGATGTTTTATATATTAAATTGATGTTTTAATTATTACTGAGCAGTGTTTATGCACTGTCAAGCTCTTTTATACTCCTCAAATGACTCCACCAGAAGGAGGTTGGGGGAACACAAATAGGTGGGAGGACACGGCCTGACTCCAGCTGACCCAATTGATGTCCTCAACCACAGGGCATCATGGTCAGCACAAAGAGCTCAGGGAAGAAGGAGGGAAAAGGGGACAGTCAGAGTGATGGTGTCTGTCTTCCCAAGTCACCATTACATGAGATGGAGCCCAGCTTTTCTAGGGATGGCTGAACACCTGCCTGACCATGGGAAGAGGTGAATGCATTTCTTACTTTGTTTTTTCTTGAATGTGTGGTGTTTGCTTTGCCTATTAAACAATTTTTATCTAAACCAATGTGTTTTTTCACTTTTACTCTTCTGATTCTCTGCCCCATTCCACCAGAAGTATGTGTGTGGGTGGCCATGTGGGGCTTAACCACAACACCTGCTAAGGGACAGAGGGATCTAAAAAATCCCAGAATTATGATATATTCGGTTTATCCCAAATATTGTATTTTTAATACATAGTACAGGAAAATAATCAACTGTCCATGAAAAGTGGATGTCTGTCTTAGTATTCAAACTGTAGCCTGGGGAGTTTTGCATCCAGCTAGGGCTATTTTTGCATATTTTAGAAATTTAGAGGAAAATAAATTATTTGCACTTTCCATATTTATATTCCATAGAGCCTCTGTTCCATTATTTTAGGCTTGCTGTGCTAAATCCTTGTCCAGCCTCTACAAGGAGCTTGCTGGTCCTGTACAGCACAGACAGCTCAGTCCCAGCTACTCTCCAAGGTGGGTTCAGAGCTCACTGTGAGCCATGTGCTGTGCACACTGCCAGCAGGAATTTCCCTGGACTTGTAGAGGAAAATGCAGACCACTGCAAAAATCCAGTGCTCCCTCTGAGCAATTTATGAAAACCACTTACCATGAATGCTGAGGTCTTGCAGCCCTAAGATACACATATTCTGGGGGAGGAGAGGTTGGAATCCTTTGCCAAGGCAAGTAACAAGGCCTCACAGCTTAAAAGTGAATATTAAGACCCCATTTCAAGCATCTTTTCCATTCTCTGACTTTTTGGGAAATAACTGACTCAATTCAAGAGGAAAGATAACATGCTGTCTACCTGCAAATTTTGCTTTTTAAAAATATATTAATATTGGTCCAATCTGTTGATGTAAACACATTTTTCTGTTGCTAATTTGTCCTCTCAGGGACTGGATGATGACAAAGGATGCAATCCTGGAAAGACTAGAGTCCCTGCACAGAGACATCTGCTTCCAAATCCCCAGGTGTTGCCATAAGCAATAGAGATGGCAGTTCATGTGCCTGGAATCCTTTACAGCTCCTACCTGCAGAAGCACAGCTTGACCAGAAATAGCCCAGTGAGTATGGAAAGAAATGAGTTCATCTTCCCATCTTGTGCTCTAAGCTTTGTCTTGGGGCCCATAGCAATTTCTCTGCTGCAGATTACATGGCTGGGTACCTTTGGGATCCCTTCCCAATTTAAAAAGGCCAAGGGAGAAGAACATAAAAAATGAACTCTTCCTGGCATCTGATTCAACACATTGTTTAGTCACATGTTCCTCCATCTCCCTCCAACACAGAAAAATATACAGTTCAGTAGAGTCTCTGAATATTTTTGCCATAGGCTGGAATTTCCTATTTCCTCCAATGAGGAACTGGTGGATGATTTTGCCTATCCACCAGCTCCACCAAAAAATGCCATAGGAATATGCTCACTTACATACCTGTAACCTGATTTTATTTTGATTAATTTGATTCTGCTTCTGCTTTGCATGTATCATGCATCAGCACTGACTTTTATGTCTGCTGATCACATCATTAATGCCCAGTGATTGCTATTTTTACTGAGAAATACTTCAGTGAAAGATCCCACTGTGGACATGGGAGGCTGCAGATCAGCGCCCGTGTGGGATGATGTGGGGAATTTCACAGATGCTGCATGCATACAAATGTACATATGTGTCTCTGTATGTAAATCATATTTGCACACATTCAGTATTCAGTTTTGATTACTGCTGGGGACAGGATACAGGACTCTAAAAGCTTATGCAGGATTGGTTTGACTGAATAAAACATTTTTTATTGATTTGTGGACACACCCACACCCACCCCCCCCCCCCCCCCCCGTAAAAATACCAAATCACTGCTTTTTAACTCATGTTTTTTACTTATGCACTACCAATTTGTGCTCCTGACCCTTGTGCAAAGGTCAAAGCAGTGCCTTCAGTGAGTAAGACATTTTGGTAGAAAGAGTTAAAAATTCTAAGGTGATGAATCTAAGTTGTGTGGTTCTCTATTGTCCTTCCAAAAAATGGAAGATGCAGAAAAGAGATGTCATTATACACTACATCTCTTAGACAAGAGACAAACAGAGCTGTTTTGATGGGCTTTTTCCTGTTTTTCCAGCAGCTTCTGTGTATATATCATACATTTTCTTAAATATCAGCATTTTCTATTTCAGGTTTGAGCTGATAACCTGTGTTTTTGCGCAGTAGGAAAACCTCATGCTGTCACAAGTGACAGTGACACAGCCTCACATTTCACTTCCCTTCATCCCAAGGAGCCCTTTGCTATTATGCCATTAGAGATAATGCAGAGCTTTGAATTGAAACACCACAGACACCAGTGATGCCTGACATCCTCTGTGGCCCATGAACTGCCACCCTACAATGGGACCTGCTCAGCTGCACCAGCCCACGCAGAGAGGAGATAATCAATCCTGCAGAGGACAGTGTCAAGCTGTAACACCTTCCCCAGCTAAGGGCCTGAAGGAGTCTTGTGCTTCTCATCTGAAAAGAAAAAAATTCATGTGTCAAGATTGCAAAAATTACACATATATGCAATGTAAATACCCTTACAAACTAAAATAAATAAAATAAATTGGCTGCGGGGTGGCATTGCATGTGTTCTGGGAATTGCTTGCATTTTGGAGTACAGAAGCTTGGGGGCAAAGGTGCTGCCATGAATTTCTCTTTACAGAGCTCAGAATGGCTGCAACTTCCATGGGAATGGGGTTGCAGAAATGTGGCCACTAAATCTTACAATGAAGGATCAGTATTAAAATCTTTTAAATCTTTTATGAAAAAAATGCAGAAGACAAAGAAATAATCTATTTGTTATGTAAGTGTTCAAGGAGACTTTCATTTTAGCAGCATCCATTATTCCCCTTTCTGTTAGCTGCAGAGTGTTTTTATGGGGAAAATTCCCTGGTTGATAGTGTCTTTTTATACAGTATTAAGATGATATTAACTTCCCCTTTGGGAGAGAATAATAAAGTGAAAAGGCAGCTGAGATGGCTAGAGCTGTACTTGTTGTCTCTTTTATTGGAATCTGGGCCTGCTCCCTCGAAAATAAAACAGGACAAGCACATATGCAAAGAGAGTAGGGAAAATAGCCAAAAAAAAAAGAAAAAAGCTTCTATTTGCACTGTTGAGTCTAATTCATAACCTTGCTGCTGGAGAAAGACAAGCACAGCACAAAGTCTTATCAGCCACTTCAAGAACCTGGCAGGCTTGAACTGGTGTCAAGCTTTTTAAGACATTGCTATTAGCTACCTTTCTGGTCACAGGGATAACAACAATAAAACAACAAGAAAAATGAAAAGGAAAATTAAGAAAATAGAATAATAGATAAATAAAGAGATAGTTGGGAAGTTTGTCCAAGCTAAGCTAGATTATAACTAAACAGAAAAAGGTGGAAAGGGAGAGTTAAAGAGAGGGAAGGACAAGGTTGAGAGCTACACCAAGGGCACTGGGCTCATGCTGTAACCAGCCCCTAGGACCAAAGCTGGTGCCAGAAATGCTGCTGTTGCACTCTTATTCTGTATCTCTCCTGTCCACTCTGCTTCTCTGCTTCTCTGATTTCTCAGGATCAGAAGCACAGAAATAATAAAAGTGCCACCGCAAAACCCTAAAATATGGTAAGCCTGGCAGCTGAAATGAAAACTGTTTTTCCTTTCTGTTTTATTGTCTTCCCAGCAGTACTGTCAAAGTATCCCTGCCAAGCATGGAAACTGGCATAATATCCCATCTTCACATCTTTTTATTCATCTGTTAAAGCTGGTTTTTTTTACATGCCACTGTTGCTCCATTGCTTTCTCATCTTTGTTCTTCTAATTTACCAGAAAATTGGAATCATCATCTAAGCTATCAGGAGGCCTCCTTGTTTGGATGGATTTCACTATTTGCCTGGAACTTTTATTTACTTTTAGAAACAATGTTTTATAACATGTTTAGTTGGTCTTTTTCTGTCTTGAATGTTGGACACCATAGATTTCCTTGCTGCAGCCTGAGTGAAATACAAAATTCCAATATGCTGCCCATGCAGTCCTGGTAGAATGCACCAAAAATCAACTTCCCAGTTGACAAAAACTGGACCCTTGCAGTAGTATGGGGAGAAACTGACAGACCAATTCACATTTATTTAATCTACAAGAAGCCCCAAAACAAAATTAGATCTCTGTACTTGATCCACACATGTATGATTTGTGCAAGGTCTGCCAGGACTTCTCTGTGAGCCATTTGGGTTGACCTGTCTGTTTGTTCTTTCACATCCTGAGCATATCAAGCATGCAGGAATGGAGGGGGTAGAACATCCTGGGATGGCAGCTGAGCAGGACCTGAGGTCTTTGTGAATCTCTGTCCCTCTCTGAGAGACAAATGTCGTGTTTACATTTGAGAACAGGAAATTGTTTTACATTCAACACCAGAAGAGTGTTTCTCCATGTTACAGCAAGTCTGTTTTCTTGACTTACTGCCTATATCTTCATTATTATCCCCTACTACTCTTCCCTTACTCCTGCCAGAACCCATTTGTGTCCAACACCTAAGGAAGAAAAACAATTTTCTTCTCAATTTGGGTCAGGGTAACAGTCTTGCTGAGGAAGTGACCCCACATGATGTGAGTGCAAGCCTAAGACATGGCAGTAAGATCTGACCCCAGTTTCAGAAAACTCAGAAAAAAGAGAAATAAGGAAAAGCACTGGCAATGTCCTTTGTATCAGCCCTGAGGGTGGCTGGCTGGGGTAGCTGCCCGCTCCCCTTGTGCTAGGCTCTGATCTTCCCTGTCCCTATGACAAGTAGCATCATTGAACAGTGTCTGGGAGAAGGAGAGGTGCAACAGTGTCTGCAAAAGGGAATTGCAAAGGAGTCCATCTCTTCTGGTTCATGTCACCCTTCAGCAGAGTTGTGTTTGATTTCTATCCCTGGAGAATATTTCTCCAGGGAGGGAAGGAAAAGGTGGAGGACTGACACAAAACCCATCAGGCTTTAGACTCTGTTCTGTACAGTGCTAACAAACTCTACAATGTCAGAATAAACAAACAAATAAAAAATCAACAACAAGCCTTAAAGAACCAGTTTTATATGACATTGGAGACATAAATCACAGAGAGGATTTTAGACAGTCTTGTTCCCAGCATCACACAATGAGTTCCAGATTAGGTTAATATATGGGATTTATGCTCTGTTCCACTGAGACGCCACTGTCTACTGACTTTGGAGGTAGGCTTAGGCAGCTCAGATGCTTTGTTGGTTTAGCTACTACTTTGTTGATTTGGTCTACTTAGCTGATTTTTTTAGGGAAGTTATTGTGTAATGGATAGAGCAGTTCTGAGTCTTCTTCTAAACTGATCTTCAGATTTCCCCCAATTAGTCTCCACCATTCTTAGGGACCTGATGACCTTCACATAGTAAATATTTTCTGTAAAGATTCAATCACACTCTACTAAAACACAAGCCTGTCTGAAGATTCAGGTGGTTGTGTATTTCTTCCTTTACCTCTATTATGGAAAAAAGCAAATTCTATTTCAGGCATTATGATAAAAAATACATTTCCAAATTTGTGCCAACCTGTGAATAATTGTTTCAGTTTTCCAGTAAAATGCTTCAGTGCTGAATCATTTTCCTAAACAACAGGAGCAACAGTCTTTTATTTACTCATTTTGTGCTATACTATTTACTTATTTCTGATAAATAATACTTGTAATATCTTTACCTTTCTTATTGTTTTTTGTTCAAAAGAGAATAATCATGATCCAAAATGGAATTGGCATCATGTAAAAATAGTCTGGTTTTCTTTGGACTTTTAGCAGTTTTCTTTCTTTCACAGACCTACTTGGCAATAAAACAAGAGGAATTAAGTGAAAGCAGGAAAGCAGTTCCAGCAGTAGGTCTGGATCATGTGTTACATTTTGTGTTACTACAAAAGACCAGTATAAAATTGAGCATGGCATGACTTTGACCCAGTATCTACCTTAGAAGACAGGGAGTCAGTACACAGGAATGGATCAAATACATTTATTTACTTTTAGGGGTAGAAAGGAAGCCAAACAGAAATGCTAATCATCTAACAGCTTTCTGATAATTTCTGGCTTACCTTGGTTGTCAGAACCCACTTGCAGTGGCAGAATCAGTTGCAGCTGGCAGCTGCACAAAGAAAGAAGTCAAAATAAATATGAAGAGGTCACAAGAAGAAGGGGCAGTCAGCAGAGGGAGGGAAGGCCTACTTGAGACCCTCAGAACATACAATCTATGGTTGTTCCTCTCTTATTTCTGTCTAAGGGCTGCATTTTTGGGCTGGTTGTCATTTCCTGTCATTTCTGTTTCTAAAACTGCCAAGTATAGAAACTCATCTTTCAGTGGGTGCTTTAAGTTCCTATGGGGGTTTTCTGATAAAAATCTAGAAAACATGTTTTATGTAAAAAGAAAAGCTATATAAAAACATAATGACTTGTTTCATTGAATACTTCAATACCATTTGAAATACCATTTCAATACCATTTACCATTTTGTTCTTTTTTTTTTTTTTTTTTTTTTTTTTTTTTTGGCATCATTGTTTTCATAAATTTAAGGGGTTTGTTCAGGAAAGGTTCATATACTCAGACTCTTTACTTATTCAGAGTGATTCAGAAAGTTTTCTTAACAAACCCTCAGCTTTGGGACTTTAACATGTTTCAAGAACCTTTCTTCAATCTGTGCAGGTTTGCTGAACTGAAATTACTTGCTGAGGCCATGATCCAATTCCTGTTGAAGTCAATGGAAGTCACTCCAATTATTTCAATGGAGCAGGATCCAGTCCATAAGTCATTGACTCCTTGAAGTTGTTCTGCAAGTGCTGAATCTCTCTTAATGTAAAAAGCACATTCAGTAGCAAGGAACAGGCTGTAATGGGGCTGAGGGAGTGCAGAGTGCATGTATACAGCACTTAATTAAACACATCATTCTATACTGCCATAAAGCATTTCCCACACTTAGTATTGTTCACATCTCATAGGAGATTTAGGGTTTTGAAAACCCCCACAAAATGTCCCAGCTGTTCTACAGACAATATCCTAAAGTACTTGTCACTGTGTGTAGGAAGGGTAATTAACCTAAAGAACATTATATTTCACTGCCAAATGCTAAATGTCAGTATTATAAATTTCTTAATGTGAACAACACATTTAAGAACAGTAGGAGAGACAGAGATATTCTTTGAAAAGGTATTTCACTAAGGACTTGATGGCTGAGGCAACAGACACAAGATACCTTAAAGTCATTTTTTCCAACTCTATAGTGTGTAACAAATCAGTAGGATCTTGCTGTGATGGGAGGTTCTTGAGGACTTAATGTGGTAGATTTGGCTGCACACAGAAGCAGTCCTCTCTTTTCCTAGTCCAACACTATTATTCATAAAGAGCCTATTTCCCTGGTGAATGCTATGCTCTTGAAATGGTTGAAACATGGAATTTCTGTCCAGTGAGACTTCTCTTTTTTTTAATGTATCACATTTTATAATGATAAAATAATATTTTGTAGTCTTAAGTAGTTTTCTGATTTTTTAATGTGGTGTTTGGGTTTTGGCATTTTGTCTTGTTGGTTTTTTTTTTTTTTTTTGCTTTGTTTTTATCTACTTTTTTGCTTGTTTAAAATATAATCAGCCTTCCATGATATTGCTCTCTAAAATCAACCTTGAACTTACACTTTTCAGCTATTCCCAGTCTCTTGTTCCAAAAATGTTAAATGAGCTTTCACAGCTTTTGAAAGGTTTTGGCAAGTTAAATAGAGTTGAGTATTTCAGAGTAAGGGAACACTCTGCAACAGGAAATCCACACCTCAAACAAAGCTACTTCAGACTCCAGACATCACTAATGCAGAGGCAGAAGAGTAACTCAGGAACCTCTGCTCCAGCAAGAGCACTTCGGGCTTGAAGGCTCCTGACTGCAAAAGCTTGAGGGGGGTCCATTGACACAAGTTTGGTGAACCTGTCCCAGTTATGTGGATTCTGAAGTCTATTATTCAACAAGAGCTAAACTGAGTTTTTAGACTGGCAAATCACTTCTCTGAAAATGAAATTACTTAGAAATTAATTTCACTGGGAAAATGTCCAGGCCATTCTGATGTGTTTATCCTGTCCTATTATGTGGGTTTTGCTAATTTTATAGGATTAAAGAACATAAACTTCTGTGACCACCAAAAATGGCTTTTGACCTTAGACTGACCTTGCCTATTTTGCAGTATCAGACTTATCAGAATTCAATGATGGAAGGACACATGGCTTTTCTGAACAGATTCTTCCTTCAAACTGAGCAATTCTGACTTCTTGTCCAGTATCTCAGAGTGCTTTACCTAGAGGGCAAAGAACTCCAGGCAGAAAAAGATGACCAAGATGTGAAGGTAAGAATAAAAGGAAGAAAGAAAGATAAGCATGGAAGAATAAGCAAGGTTCTGAAATAATTGGATCTGTCCAGGACAGTAGCAGCATCTATACAGAAGGGAATTTAACCTCATTTGGAAATCTCTCATGGAAAATTTGTCTTCTTTTCCAAGTCTGATACTTCAATTAAATCCTCTGCCATCTGATTTTGAACTCTTCAAGCCAAAAAAGAACAACAGAAAAACACCCACTATGATGGGGACTGACTATGCCCCACTGCACTCCATGTATATTTTGTTACTGACAGTTACAGGAGATGTTTTGGTCTAATGATTACTTGCTTTAAAAATTCTCCCTTCTATTGTTCCATGCAACTTTTGAGAAGCAGTCTTAAGTCACAAGTCATCAGAATTTCCCTTCAGCAGCATAACAGCATGGACAATAATCTTTGGTTGGCAGTGATCTCTTTAAAATGGGGGGACAGTCAAAGGCTTGGGTCTGCATTTTGCATTTCTTTCTTTATTTTACTTTATTTATTAAAATTCTCACTGCAGTCAGGATTTTGAAATTGAGAATCCTGACTACTGACAACACGTGCAATTACTGCTGTGACTTTTTCATGGAAAATTGAAGGTGTATTGTTTTGTATTTATTCATCTGGAGAAAAACCTTTCCTCAGCATTATGACAATTATTTACGAGATGAAAATTACTAAGTAGTTAATCTCATTTTTCTGGCTGTCAGTTTTCTTCACTGTCTTTTTCTCCTTGCAGAAAGTGAAAGTATCCAATATGGCTTCCTTCTTTCCTTAAGACCAAGTACAGAAGGAATTACTAAAATCCTTCATCCAAGTCTGAAAACATCTGAAACTATTGATAAAAATTTATCTCATGAGTTTCTTGTCACTACAGAATTTTCATATGAAAGGTGCTCTAAAACAAACTTCATGTTGATACTACTGTATGTAAATAGCATGCAGCATTTTCAGCTGATTTGTTAAGGTTTTAAACAGATATTCCTGAAATTAGGTGTTTTGATTACAGAGACAATAGAGTACACCATAATGAAAAGATTGAGCTTTCCAGATTTATTAATTGCAAAACACTAACAGGCAAAACTGTATTAATTATAAAATATGATACAAAAAAAATGAGTAATGAAATCGAACTCTCTCTTTTAAATGTTAGTAGAAAATCTATGAAAAGAATCTTTAATTCTGAATAATGCGTTCCAAGTAAAATTTGCCCACTGAAAGCTAAATAATTTCTATACAAGTATAAAAGCTTTTGGTCCTTACTATAGTGTTACATTGCAAATATTCCAATTGGCAAAATTTGTTGCTGAACTTCTCATTATTTACTTACTGATAATACAGGACCAAAAATCATTTACAATAAAGAAAAGCCTGATTTTTTTTTTTCAAAAGCCATTCTTTGTAAAAGACAACAGGAAAAATTAGGAAAAACTTTCCTTAGTCATTCTCCTCTGGGAAATTTGAGAATTACAAGTATGCATCAGTACATAGATACCCACATATTTGATGTTCACATGTGTTTTCTTGTGGTTCTATCAAAACAGCTCCTGATTGATGTAGGAACATAAAAGTTTGTCTAGCCACAGAGAAGTAATCATCCTCTCTATAATTAATGACAATTATCTTCAAAATTCTCTCCTTGTTTAAGGAAATGATAACACATTTTGGGACAGAACCAGTTTCTTTTTTAATAGCATATCTATTATTTGGCATATTTGTTTTACTGCATAAAAATTACCAATGGGATTACATATTTCTGATGCCTTTAAAAATCAGTGGATATCTCTGGAAATCACTCAGGAGTTTGCTCATAGAGGATTTATGTCTCATTTTCATGGTTTACGGGAAGACTTGGATGCCCACAGTATATATCACAGACACTGCCAATAGGCAGTGCACCCACTGATATGGTATATTGTCCTCCATGGAAGTATATGAGTGAGACTTTTCAAGGTATGCTATAGAAATAGTTTTATGTTCTATAAACTTTTAAAGAAAATTTGAGCCCATAATTGTATGCCCTGGGTTTTGTGTTTGTTTTTGGTTTTGTGTTTGGTTTTTGGGTGTTTTTGTTTGTTAGTTTTTTTGGGTTTTTTGTTGTTTTTGTTTGTTTGTTTGATTTTGTTTTGTTTTGTTTTGTTTTGTTGTTGTTTTTTGAGGTTGTTGTTGTTGTTTTTTTCCTAAAATAATCTCATAAATATGACTAAGGGGATTTTTTTTCAAGTTAGATAAATTAGTTACTCCTAAGAACATGAGTAACTTCACCCCTGTAAGGGAAGCTTCTGGAAATTTTCTTAGGCTTAAGTTAGCATAATAATCAACTAAAAGTGAATGGAATAAGTATTAATACATTTTTGTCCTGAGTGTAACCCATTTGTCAAAGAGAGTTTTCCTAGGTACATAGGTCACTGTGAAATACCTTCTTATTTTATTTCCCCTATATAATAAATTTTCTTTTCATCGTAAGTATACTTAATAATACCAACAAACTTATGCATCTACTTAAATGCTTTACAAGACTGAGGACCTTTTCACACCCCATTTAACCTGAAAGTAATTCAGGTAAATCTGAAAAACTTAGAGAAAGAAAAGCTGTAGTAAACAGGGTTCTTTGCTTTCACACTGCATAAATTTATGCTGAAACATAGTCACTGACATTTCATTCTTAGCTGTTGTCACACAATACTGCATAGCAGATCAAATGCAGCAATTAAAAATGTTTTGAAACTGCAACTCCTACTCCATAAATTACCACAGTCTTTTGTTAGAGAACAACTGAGTCAACTTCCTGTTTGCACTTAAACTATTCACAGCTTCAGCTGATGTCCTGCAGTGTCTTTTCCAAAGGTCACACCACAGTTTTCGATTCACACATTTGATTAAAAATATAAGAATCACAGTGTCCCGGGAAATGATCTGCAGTAAAAATAGATCAAACTACCTGCTGTTTCCAGAATAAACCAGGTTCCTGTGTCGCTTCCCCTTTCAGTTAGCATTGCAAAAAGAGGAGGTTGTATGCATGTATTAAGAAATCATACTGCTAAACTAGGGAATTAAAAGTGAGATACTTACTTTATTATTTTTATTTTTTTAGAGCACAGCTTCTGTAACTGATAAAAAATATGTTTGGTTTAAAATACCATTAAGGAAAACCACAGGGCAGAAAACTGAGTACTTAGATTTTATGAGGACCAAGATCTCCTTTTATTCTCCTTCAACAGTTGCAACACACTTTTGCACAATTGTCTTCAGACCATATTGTCATAACTTTCCTTACCATGAAGAATGTCCTCCCTGAAGTCCTACTTGCATTTAATGAAGTTATTATGGAAGAGACTATGCAGACTATGCTGTCTGTTCTTTCTCTCAAGTTTATGTCCCTCAGTATGTATGGTAGGATAATTAAATGTCTATTTCTTTTATCATTTGTACTAATATTTGGTGTCCAACAACCAGAAACTTTGAAAGAGCATTTGCAGCACATGGTGCAAAATCCTGGCCCAAAAGGAGTCGACTACAGGAAGAAATGCCATAGTGAAATACATCTCTGTCAAATTACAGATGCCTTTGAGAATTCCTTTTTGTTTTCAATGTGTATACTTCATTTTATGTCATTAGCTCAATCCATCTAATCTCATCTAATCTACAGCAAGGTTATTAAGTTGCCCAAAAGAGATATTCATAGCAAACCAGATGACAAAATTTTAACTTGAGTCTTTTGCTGTACTTTCAGCTTCTTCTTGCATTGTCCAGGTAGACATTAATGCAGAATCTTCTAAGGAGGAGTTCTCCAGCTGGGAGAGTAAGCATGTGGGTGAGAGTATTTTCACAGCCCAAAGGCTGACCTGGGGAATGCTTCCTTTCAGCCTCTGCTTCCCAGAAGAAGATTTGGATACATGAACAACTGGAAAATCCTGACTAGACTTTACCCAGACCTTGTAGTTACACAAAGTAAAACATGGAATGTGGTGTTGAGACAATTTGTAACAGACTGGTGAGCATTTTGAGTGGGAATGGGCCAAGTTCTAAGAGCAGATCTAACACATGTTCTTTCAAATGTAAATTGGATTTAAAACTGTTCCATTTTACTTATTCTACTGCGAAATGACATTCTGGTTTATTAGCAATGCAGGTCTTGACTAAATTTTAGCATGATTTTTATCTTAAGAGTGACTCTATGGGGAGCTTTACATTTCTTTGATGATTTTTGTTATAGCTTTAGCTATATTTAAACTGAATTTTCATGTACATAGAACATCGCATTCTTTTAAACACCAAGATATCACGACAGACTGAAATAGCTCTGTGTGAGCTCTTGCTGTGACTGTAGGCTTGGAGCATTGGAAAAGAAAACAGATCCATGTACAGGTAAATAAGTAGTGGCTTAGATCTAGCCAACCCTGGTTTTGGAAACATATAACTGACAATTTCTGATTCCAGAGATAATTTTCCCCCTTCAGTTACACATATCTGCTATGGGATCTGTCAGCATGGACTCCACAAAATCTCCTTCATCAGGCCTCCTTTTATGTGCGTTGGAGCTGAAACACACATTTTCATAATGAATAGTGTTGAGCTGATGGACAAGATGTTAACACAATCATCTTCATGGGTACTCAGGGAAGCAAATCCAGTGATTTACTCTAATGGTTCCATTACAGGGCTGAACATTGGCAAAGTATGCACTGTCCATTTCAAGATCTTTGCCTCAGAAGAAAAAAAACTCTGACTATTGATATTCTAGCCTAAATAACTGTTCTTATAAGTTATTCTTCCAAAAAGCACTTTTTTTCATTCCCATTAAATATATTTTATTTGGTCAACACAATGTCTCAAATTGCAGTATTGGAAAAAAGAAGACTTGCAAGCCTCTACTTTTATATTCTCCCAACTTAAAAATAGCCACAGCAATCTTTTTTGTCACTATATTTTCTGAAACTATACTGTATAACAACACTACATTGTTTTGATAGCTCAAAATTGCAAATATGCTTTCCTGATCCAATTTCAGTTTGATATTTCTGCAATAGATCATATCACAAAACCATTGTAGTCAGAGCAAAGACTTAGCATAATTCCTATATTTAGGGTTCTGTCAATAGATGTTGAAAATAAAAAGAAACTATTTTGAAAAAAGAAGTCATGGCAACATGGACATTTGTCTATCAAAGTTGAAAATATATCTGGCTACCTGGATTGCCAGCAATTGCATACATTACTGTCCTTGGACTATAGCTGTAAATGCACCAGCATACAGTGAAGCTGCCCAGAGAAATAAATCAGTCTGAAAGTAACCTACTTCTTTCTTTCAAATTACCATTAATATCATTTTGCTTTTTCAAGATTAATGCACCTTAGCAGACAAAGATACAGTGAAACCAATTGCCTTGTCTGTGTTCCAGCTTTCAGTCATGTAACTGTCTTTTTCTGCATTACTTATGTATGTATACATTTCTAAGCAAATTTGGAGCTCAGGTGTTCGGTACAGAAGACAGGGCAGATACAGATGAAGCAGCAGTAGCAAAGTAACTTTCCTAATATTTTCTTTCTAAAGATAAAGGGAAACCTCTGTGATTAAGAGAATGTCTCTGTCTCCCCAAGGAAAACTAAAGATAATGGGATTTATTTTTTCTTTTCCTCAGAAAGAACAGAAAAATACTAAATCATATGAAAATGATCACCATCCCAGAACTTCATGTATTCAGTGGTTCTTTGATGAATAGTAGGTGAGATTTCTGATAGTTCTGGTTCCTGTTGTCCTACTACTGCCACTGTGCACTCCTAGGGCCCAGAGACTTGTGAGAGAAGGGTCAGGACTCTGCCTCTGAGAAAGTCTCTTTTGTCAAGTGAAGCTCCATATAGGACAGCACCTTCATTTTGAAGAGCTGTCACAGAAACAGACATTTTCTGTCCCAGTTTCCTACCTTAATGCCACTGTAATTTTGAGCACTTTTCCATATTTTTCAACTCTGCCTGCTCATCTACTTGAAGTGCAAAAAACTATTTACATGAGCAGACCCCTGCCTGGGGTCTAGGTCAGCAGGTCCTGCAGTGAGGGGTTACCTGCACTGTCACAGAGTTCTGTCTGACTCCAAAGCCCGTGGACCTAAAGCTGGAATTCATTGAGTTTTATGGGTTTTCAGCTCTACTGAAGTGTCCAAAACTTCCAGAATGCTTTTTCTGAAACCAGGACTTGAGGACAAAATGCCTGGAACAAGCTCCCATGATGGATCTTCAGCAGAGCAAGCATAAAGCAAGAATTCAGTTCAGGATTAAGGACACCTAAATGAAGGTACTTAGCAGGACACTTGGGGCCTCACCTCCCCTTGTGCTTTATGGACAACTGCTCAATAGGTTTCAGCCTGCTAGAAACTGGGGGAAGAGGTCAGTTGTGTAAATTCAGACCTGTAGGGCTCTTGGAGATGTTCTGTGGTGTCCAAGACATCCTTATTCAGCTGATACAACTCAGGACCTGCAGAAGATCCTGTGCAGAATCATTCTGCTACAAGATGGAAAGTCACAGCTGTGACTGCAACAGGGACTGCCATGACAGCAATTGAATTCACACGTATTTTAGAGAGATGTGAACTTACCTCCATGCTCCAGCAGCTGCTCTGATTAGACTTCTGCTGAATATAATTGGTGCCTTGGACCCTTGCCTGTGAGGAACACCTGTGTTTCAGTGTTAACCTAAGTGTCTGCACAAAGATTCCTAAATTTACATGTCTAAATTAGTGAGCTCATCCCATTGCTGTATCTAAACTAACCTCTCTTACAGATAAGTCAGGAGAGAGACACACTTCTAAAGTGATATTTATCTTGTCTTAGTGTGATAATTCAGCACTTAGATGGGCCTATTTATCTCTACTGACTTATAGGGACCTTTGGGTAAATCCATGGGTAGGCAGTTACAAGGGGGACATAAAGGGAGGGATTCTCAAAACACAGATTTGTCAAAGCCACAGCCCTGTGGCTTTCCTCCTTTATCTCCAGGTGTTGCAGTGGAAGAGCAAGAATCTTCCATGACAAATCCTGAAGCCGCTTGTGAAGGACAAAACAGTCTGAAACTTTTAACCCAAAATGCCTTTTTCTTCTTTTTTTCCCCCTAAATAGGAGAATTTAGACAGTTCCCATCACCTTATTTAGAGAGTTTTCTTTCAGCACATGAATAAATGGTTTTTGTTACACTGGGGGCTGCAGCATATTTGGCTGAAAACCAGCTCTTTTTCCAATGAGATGTAAAAGTCTCCACCACTCTCTTTTGTGGCTATTCAGCTTTTCCCAGTGAGGAACATGTTTTTCACTGAACTTAAATTCAGTAAATTGGTCTCTACATTAAAAATGTATATGATATGAATATTTAAGCACTCTAGGCTTTCAGTAGAAATTATGTATGTTTCTGGTTCTTCACTGAGACCAGAAGGGTGGTGTGATTCCTAACCTCTTCAGGAGCCAAAGCATACCCTGGCAATAGAAGTAGTTTTGACAGACTTGACTTTCATACAGTAGGAGTCACTTTTTAGCTTGCCCTGAAGGACAGCACAAGGCCAAGCTCTGTGTTTTCCCTTGCCTTAGAGTTTTCTTGTGCAGTCATGATCCCAGATTTACCTCCGGATTCAAAACCAAGTTTAGAATGTGGGCTTGCAAGACCTCTGCACACAAAAAAAAAGTACAGATCTAGACTTAGTCTCTTATTTCATTATGTCATTATTAAAACTAAAATAAGAATGCTTCTTTGTCTGTCTGCATTCATTTAGATTTATCACTCACTAACCCTCTAACTTGCTTTTCTGGAGTCCTGTCATCCAGCCCCTGAGGTCTTGGTTGCCTTTGAACCATATCACTGGTTATGAATTTGTTAACCTTAAGAATTATCGGGGAGATACTACATAGAAAATGCAGAGAGTGAGCACTGAGTGGGAGAACAGGGCCTAAAGCGTGTGGGGACAGCTATGCTGATCAGCAAATCACCAGAACTTACCTGGGATGTTCAATGACTCATAAATTTCATTTCCTTCCCTATTCAGACTGTCAGCACCACGACCATTTCAACATATTCCCTGCACACAGAGATTTTCCTCCCTTGAAACCTTTCAGTGAATCAGATTATTTCAAAGCTCTTGCTGCTGTCTCTGCAAGCACAGGTCTTCTGTTTTCCTTCAGAATCTTGTTGGGCTCATCCTTTATGTATCTTGTCATTTCTCCCTGTCAACATGAGCACCACTGCAGCTGCAGAAGGACAGCAGAGAGTAAAAGCTCCAAGGCTAAGTGACTAAGTGAGAATGAGCACAAAAGGACACTTAACTCAACTTGACATTGTAGGTGACATTTCTAATTTCCAAAAGCCTTTCAGCCCTTGCAAAATGCAGAATGACAAAGTTTCTCTGAAAGACTGGCAGACCCATCTGCGTTGCTATAAATGCTAACAAATTACATCTGTGATGAAGGTCAGAGAAAGGCTGGGTAATATTTGTCAAAGAGGAAAGAACTGAAATAAAATGGAAAGTTTCTCTTCTACCGAGAAAAAATCTTGGGGGGTTGTTTCATTGGATTTCATTGGACCCTCCATGCCAATTGTGTCCCTGATTCCAGAAATCTTGCATTTAATGCAGTAGGAGTGTCATCTACTGAGGTTAGGACTGTCCCCTGGAAAATATAAGCTGGGGGCCTGTCACCTCACTTTGAAGTGAGCCTCAAATGTGTTTTCTTTTGTTCAAATAAAGTTACTCTCATCTGCATAGGAAATATAGAAACTGTGCTGCTTAGATTTGGTATGATCTTTCTTGGAAAATTCAGTGGAGCCTTCCCATCCTCAGTTCCTGACTACCAATGGTTTTCAAATAAGAAAAAATATCTAGGTCTTATTTGGTCTATTTCTGAGAATACACTGGTGACTGTGCTTAGGCTCCTGGAAGAAATTAATGTTCTAAAATGGAGGTGTTGCTAGGTTTTCAGCTTTTGAGGATAGGCAGACCTAGATTACAGCTTATCTGGACATCTAAATCCATTCTGTTGCCACAATAGATAGTTTCCCAGAAAGTAATGGAAAGATTTAGAGAATGTGAAATATGTGGAGGAAAGTTATATGGAGAATATTGCACCTTCTAAAGTTGTATGAAATCTAATTAAAAATCAAAAGCTATATTCTCCCATTTTTAAATTATATTGCTTTCACCCAATGCCTTCTCTATCTTGCCCAAATTCACATCTATTTTTTTAAGCATTTTAGGGCAAATATAATACAAATTTCTGTATGAACATGAATTTTCACATCCTCTCAACATGATAGGCTTATCTGTAGAATGTGATCACTTTCACTCAGCGAGGCAGATGGATTCTATGTTTCTTCCACCTTCTTGGGATATGACGTCTAATTTTACTTGAAAGTATGTGTACTTACTCCCCTCAGATAAGCTTATATTGATGTCTGTAATAAAATACTGAAAAACTTGAATTGCTATCAGCTTTGCATTTCATTAGGAATGCTTTGTATGCCTCAGATAAGTATTTGCCATTTTGGACTTTACCCAGACTGTTAGAGTCAATACCTCTGATATCTCAAAATATAAATGACTATTGCTCTTTTTTAATAACAGGTCTCTAGGCACAACATTTACATTTTGTATAAGAGCTTTATGCTTCCAACAATATCATGCACTACAAAACAGTGTTGTGTCACTGATTTAGTGCCTGCTTTCCCCTGACTGCAGCACTGTTGAGCTGCTCTGCAGATCTGCTGTCTGCAGGTGTGATTCAGAGCTCCTTGTAAATACTGACATGCTCATTGGCTTCACCATTTATAATAACATTTATAATTTTTATAACTCATAAAGGCACAAACCAACACTGTCACTAGTTGTGCATCTCATCAGGAATTCTTTGTGCACTCCTAGTGACTGTTCTCAGTTGCTCTGGAGCCTGACAATACTACTAGCAAGAGGCATCTTTTCACTAATCAATTTTTGATGCCAGTTGGATGAGATAGACAATCAGAGGCCTAAATTCTTCCCAGGATTGCAAGTTCTGGATACAAAACTAGAACAGTTTGCATTTGAAGCCAGTTCCTCAGTACCTGACATACATGGCACTCTCATGACTCTCACCCTCACATTTTTCTTCATGGCAGTGGCATTCTCCTCCCACCTCTATGTCTCCTGAGTCAGGGGACTGCAGGGACTGCATAAATATGTGCAATATTGAAAGTTTTGGAACTTTTTTTTGTTGGGACAGGCTCTAATGTGGCAAAGGATGAAAAGATATTGTAAAATATATGTCTCTTTCACACCAGTAACATCTATTTTGTTTGTAAAGTGCTTTGGTAATAGTACCAGAAAGGTGGATGCACTTGTTTCTGAATGTAAAATTAAAAACACTATAGCAGTGATTCTGTAAATGGACATGTCTAAAAGTCATGCCTAAGTACAGATGTGTGCAGATGCTTGCAGATTATTTCACACACCTCAGCTCTGGACACATACAGGAGTTACAGGTAAACAGCTTAATCTGAATTTGCTTAAACTTGGTAATCTGAAAAAAATGGGGGAAAAATCATGATAATAAGTAATTTTATAATTGCGCCAATGTCAGGTATGATTTTTAGGTGATGATATAGAATTTCTTTTCCATAGTGTCATCAATTTTTAAAGTCCTACTTTAACTTAAACCTAAAATGTTTCCAGAACCTGTTTAGAATGAGAATAAGAAAAAAAAAAAAAAAAAAAAAAAAAAAGAAAAAAAAAAAAAAAACTAAAAATTCTCAAGATAATGACAGTTTTTCAACTAATGCTGTCTTAAAATTTAACAGCTCTGCATGAGAAACAAAGAATCTTTTGCATCCATAGCATTCAAATGAATGTTATTGCAGTCAGCAATATCAGAATTCCTAACAACAGAATAACAATTGCTGAGTGCACATGAAATTTCAGCTGATAGATACAGATTAAAAAACAGTAAAAGCTCCAGGCAAACCTAAACTCATCATTACTTATTTGAAAGATGTGTAATCAGATTTATTGGGCTGATTAGAGTGATAGATAATCTAAGACTTGGCAAGGAACCCCCAGATTTTTTGAAGATTTACATGTGGATTTAACTCTTTGCAGCTGATAGGAGTCACACAGACTAAATGACATGCATTGCTCTGAAAATATAAGGAAACAGCCATGGAAGGGGAAGTGGCTCAGACTCCTATAGAAGATGATGTGTTGTCTGCATAAAATTATATTGAATTGCAGGCTCTGCACTAATTTCTAATGGGGGAAATTTATCACTACAGAGAAGACCTATTAAAGCAAAGATGAGGACTGACAGACTGTTTGGCAGGCAGAAAAGAAGTGACCAACCAAAGCCTGTTCCACAAACAGAGAACAACTTGGAAGAACAGCACAGGGACACTTGTGGGGAAATATGGGCATCAGATGCCACTGCACAGGAATCACTTCAATGCTGTGGGGAAGGTGGGAACAAACCACCAGAAATACACAGAAGAGTGTTTCCCACTCTGATCAGAGTGAGAATTCAAGGACCCCAAATTATATAATCCAGCAAAAAGATACGAGAGCTACAGATCTGACAAGTCTGAAGTAAAGGAGGGGAACTTCTTGTGCACTCTCTGCCTACTTGCTGGGCAAGTTGAGCAGGAAAAACAGAAAGCCTCAATGCTGAGCAAGCACTGCTCAGCAATAGCCAAAAAAAACATTGGTGAGTTATCAAAACTGTTTTAGTCACAAAACCAAAGCACAGGACTCTATGTGCTTCTAGGAAAGAAATTAACTCCATCCCAGGCAGACCCAGTCAGGTACATTGCTATAGACAGTCCCTCTCGCTGCCTGTTGCTAGACATACTGCTCCTCTTGAACAAGAAATAGCAATTCCAAGCTGGTCTGACAGGACTGGCCTTTTTCTGCCATTGCCTACTGCACCACACTGCACCCAGTTTGCAGTCACACTGCACTTCGTTTGGCTTGATAGAACTCAGTGGACAGGTTTTGCTACTCAAAACTCAACCTGATGTGAGCTTTTGTGCAGTACTGGTCAAGACAGGAACCATGATAAAACAGGAGTGAGGAGGGAAAGAAAAAAAGTCCAGCTTTAACAGCCATTTGAAATGAGACAAAGAAAGCAAATGATGTTCTGAGTCAGAAACAAAAAATGGAGTAAAATAAGCCTTCCATTTAATTTGGACAATGTTGAGTTTTAAGTTAGGAGAAGAAAGTTAAAAGGAGATGTGAAAGTCATAGACTTTGAAATATATGTAAAAGACATACTGATTTGAACAGAGAGCAGGACCAGAAGCTGGAAAATAAATATGTGAGTCAGTATCAAAAATATGGCAACAGAATGGTGTGACCTGGTGAGATAACAGAAATGCAGAAGTGTAAAGAGAGTTATGTATTCCTTTCACTTTTTACAAATAGGGTTTCTAACTTGATATACTGCCTGCGAGAGTGCCATCTGCTGATCCACAGGTAGGTTGCAAAAATGACCTTCCCAGGCATGCTGCCCTTAGAGCTAGAAAAGAGATATTTCAGTTGCTCAACCCTCTGCTGCTTTCATGAGACCAATGCACTATTATAGGTATTGTACTGAGAAAATAAAAATCATTAGAACTCACAGGGGAAAAGGCTGGAACAAACATATTCAACATTTGAATAAAATACAAGCAAACCTTTAGCAAACTTTACACAAAAGGTATACATGCAAAATCCTATTTGTGTTATGAGCATGGAAAGGTGTTTTACATAAAAAGGAGAGTTTGGGGGAGTATTTACATAGGTTTTTAACACTCTAGTTAAATCCTCTCTCTAAAGTATATAAAATGTTAGGTATTAAGCAGTAAAGGCAGATTCAGTAAGGCTCATACTTTGTCTTTAGAGCTCTTTATAAATTTACTTTACTGTTGTTCAGTTTGTCTTCTAAACTTTATAACTAAAATTCGCTGGCACTTCCCCCTCTTACTGCCTGAGAAAAAAAAACTCACTGCCAAAGCAATTAATGTTGTTGTTTTCATCTTATCCAAAGACTGAGATGAAAATCTGAATTTGAATTGGTGTTGATGATTTCTTCATTATCATGAGATGAGGTCCCTGTGTTGATCAATCTGGTGCTTATGTGACCTAAAGGACTTGTTATGTGTAAGAAAAAAAATGCTTCATGCAGAAAACGGAAACAGAATTAACACATTGAGAATGTCCAGAAATGGTGCTAGAGGAAAATTGTCATAAGAGCTATAAAAGAAAACCTTGATCAACTCCACTACCTTGATAGTGACTCCATATTTTCACCAAGCTTAGGGTAAGATTTGACCAAACTCATAAAATACCACCCTAAACAAAATGCATTCCATTTTAAGCCCTCCCCTGATGCAGGAACACCAGCTCTGAGCACAGACAAGCTGTCCAGAAAGGGAGACAGGTCTCATATAAACCCTTCTAACCAGAGGGTTTGGCAGCTCATTGGTAAATAGGGTGAGCATGATGGTGTTTGTAAGGGAACAGAGATATGGTGAGATAAAGTGACTTGCCAAATATCACACAGAAAGTCCTTACCAGAGCTGGCAACAGAGTCCATCTAAGCCTCCAGGTCTGAGCATGGCCTTAAATGTCCGACCAACTGTCCTTGCAAAGAGACCTTTGGTATCCCAAAGCAGAACCTGACCTGGGCTAGGAACTGCAAGCACTTGAAAAATAATTTCATAAACAGCACTAATTGTCCACTTAATGAGTCACATTTATATTCATTAAGATGTAAGTGAAGATTAAGTCTCTCCAGGGGTCAGGGAATAGCTGAAATAAACACAAAGTATTGTCTTCAGATACACTAACCACAAGCAGTTGCTCATTAAAATCAGCTCTATTGCGGAAGACTGGGAAGTACTAAATGATGTACCTAGATCGAAGGAAGAATAGATTCTAGCAATTGCAGTCAGAATAGATTTTCCTGAGTACCTGGTAAAATAGCTGAAATACTAATTAAA
>WBNO01030206.1:0-10045 GCA_013400575.1 Peucedramus taeniatus
TATATTTATATATATATTTAAATATAAAATAATGTAAAATTGAACATTTCATTTTCATTAAAATAAGAGCACATTATTAATACCATTTTAGAAAATCAAAACGTAATTTGTTTTTTTTTCCATGGGAAATTTTTACGTTCTCATTATGCAGATCAATGTGAGTATAACTAGTTCTCTAATGAAAAAGATTTATTGTGAAAAATATTTACACAAGCTTCAGTCCTTATGTTAGAAAGGTGGCTTAATACAAGCGGCAGAAAATAATGCTTAAAGAATGAAATCATTAACTAAAAGGAATTTATATCTATCATCATATTTAATTATTTGAGTGTTTGTAATTTTCCTAGTATTATTCTTTATTGGTTCTGAATGCATCTTACATGTAGGACTATTCAAAGAAAAGGCACAACTGAGGATTGTGTTCAAATCTGTAATGCTTTAAATCCCCATGTCTTCCTTTTTATGAAAAAGCCCTATGACCAGAACACTTAATGGCAATTCTAGAATAATTTGGATCTGAAGAGAACTCTAGAGGTCATCTTTTCTAACCTTGTGTTCAAAGCAGGCTTAGAATAAATCAAGTTGCTCAGAACCTTCTCCAGCAGGATTTTGACTATTTCCAAAGACTGTGGTCCCATCTTTCTGAGCACCTGCTCCACTGTTTGACTACTCCATTGGTGACAAAAACTTTACTGAGCTCTATCAAGAATTTCCTGAATTGCAGCTTGTGTCCAGTGTGTCTTGTCCTTTCACCTTGTTCCTAGAGTCTAATTCTCTCTCCTCCGTATCCTCCCATTAGGTTGTTAAAATAACATTAAAATCCCCTGTGAGCTTTTTCTTCTCCAGGTTGAGCTAGCACAGCTCTCTCAGTCTCTCCTTGTCCAGGATTTGTCTGCTGAGAGAAATGCAGGCTGAATTTCCTGCTCAGTCACATAAGATTTGAAAGTCTATTTCCTTTTCTATCAAAAAGGCCTTATAGTGTTGCAGCTGGGCTACTGGGTTCTTCCCTCTGCTCATAAAGGATTTGCCATACTTTGGCCTCCCTCATATTCTAAGTGGCACCCTGATCCTCATCCTGCAAATAATTCTGGCTGCTTTGATCACTTAAGTAAATAGGTCTTCAGTGAAATGGACAGATTCATAGGCATTTGCCTTGTAATTAATTTATGGGAAAAAACAAATTTTAATATTCTGTGTGTTTTTCTTATACACCCCAATAATTCAGGAGGACCTATAGGTCAAATAAACATTGTGTTCACTATTTTGTGTTCACAAATTAAAATTCATATTGCAAAATTGGTAAATCTTGTAACAAATTGAGAGAATTTGTGACTTTTCATTTGTCCTTCCTTAGTTCAACTGAGAAGAATGAGACAATTTATTGCCCAGTTCATTACTTACAGCATTCAAGATCGTGGTCAAGATTAGATAATAGTAAATTATGGGAAATATTGCTGCTCACATCTCATTACTGTTTTATTCCATTGGGGAGGCAGAAGGTTGTCAGATTTTTTTTTAGTTGTGTGGGTGCATTTTATGAAGACCAAGGCCAGTGACGAATTTGAGCCAAAAATAGTGCAGCCAGCAGCTTTGCAGACATAGAGTTCTGCCAGAGCTTCTCAAATTTGCTTTTACTGCCATAGCCTAGAGCCTTCCCTGAAGAACCTCTCAATCACGCTAAAATGCATTGAGGTCCTCTTGGGTGGACATGCAAGAATTAAACTGTGATCACAAATTTAACTTTCTCTGAGATCTAAGACAAGAGTCAGCCCATTTCAAATAAATGTTGTTGCATTAATCTGATGCACCAATGCATAGCTCCATTTTTTGCAGTCAGTCACCAGTGTTCATCCTCTGCATTCGCAGATTCTATCAGTGCAGTGTCTCATTTGACCTGAGGTGTTCCTGAGTTTGATGCTATAACCCTCACTTGTAGAAACTCAGATAACCTGATGTGGAGTTCATACAATGCAGAAACTGAGAAACAAGTTAGCAGAGTTTTTTATGATGTCACTGGAAGCAAATCTCAAAGCATGTGCTGTATACTTGAATTCAAGAAAGAATACTTAGGAGCAAAAGTAGGTGAGGTATGTGTCTCTGACTGCAGCTGTACCTTACTCTTCCATCATCTTTTCCTTCTCATGTCCCATTTACCTCCATATTCTCTTTCCCTTTTCTCAGTCACTGTTTCTCAAATCATGCCATACTTTCCCTCTGAGCTACAAGTGATACTTGCGTCTTTCCAAATAACTTTACTTTTTTTGCTCTGATCTCTTGTGATGCTAATGAACCAATCTACTAGGAACAAAAAATGTGCAAAAAGACCACTGAAGTTCTTACATGCAGTGAGTAAAAAGCCAAGTTAAGAAAGAACCACAGAAATCAAAACTGGGGTTTTTTATGCTAATAAAAAGCAAAACCATTTTTTTAACCTCGACCTTATTGTAAAACATTTGCATTCTTTTTGCTCTCAATTCCCTTAACTGTGTAAGTCAAAGGAATCCTTCCCCCTACCCCTTTACTTGTATTCTTTTCTCCTTCTCTCTTTACAGTCAGTCCTGGTAGTATGGAATGTCTTCTTGGTCTGAAAGGTCATCCAATGTCTCTGTGGCAAAAAAATGAAAACCACAGTGAATGAAAGGGATGAAAATTAAATTCAATGGTATCAACACTGTTTCCAAAATTTAAGCATCATCACAGCATTTTCCTAAAGTTTGTTCTATTTTCTTTATCAGAGAATGCAAGAGAATGATAAAAATGAAATTAATAATGTTAGCATTTGGTTTGAAGCAGGAGGCTGATAATTAGAACAAAGAGAAGGCACCTAAAAGACATTATAATAAACCACCTCTTTGTACATCAGGTAAAAAGGCTTATGCACCCTTGGCTATATTAAAATATTTGTAATCTCTAAATCATTCTTTCATACTCTTCTGATGTCAATGCAAAATAGATGTTAAACTTCTTAGGACAAAGAATAATTTTATAATCTAATACAGGATTGCATACTAAGAGATCATAAGCAAGGAACAACACAATTCAGTGTTATCCTCCCACCTTTTGCTTTTTTATAATTCTCCTAACAATTATTTTCCCTGAGGTTGTTCTCTAGAAATGCTAGCCCTTGAGGTGGGGACAGCTTGTAAAGTGTTTTATTAAGTGTTCTCTAGTTCTTGCTGCAAAGTGTAGTGCCTTTAAAAATATTTCTCCTAACCTTACTTCTTGTCTGATAGAATATTGACAGAACACAGTTTAATGTCACTGTGAAATTGCAGTCTTGAGCATATTGCATTTCAGTATAAGACATATAAATGTTAAATTGAATGACAGAAGTTCAGGTGACTTTACTATCACTAATGTCATACTGTTTATATTTCATTTCCTTATTTGATTTCAATTGCTTCATATTTGTGGCTCAGTCCATTTGGGGAGATAGAAAGGGTTCTGGCAGAATGATGCTGTTTTGATAAGAAATGTAAAGTAGACTAAAATACTAATTACTTGTAGTTACAGCTGTTAAATAACACCTAAAAAAATTACCATTTTGATTGAATTGGATTTGATATTCAGGTTCTGAAAACTTGTTTTCCATAAGGACTTTTTAACAATAAAAAGCAACATAAAGAGTACAAAGAGGCATTGGTGATTCAAGGTATTCCCAAATAAAGAAAAAAATCCTAAAAATAGAAAGTAGCATTTTGAATTTTCTAATGCAGATTAGAATAATACCCAATGTTACCAAATGTGTACCAGGTCACACACATGTAATTCTCACAATGATAAATGAAGTGTGGGTTTGTGTCTGCCTTGGAGGATACATTGTTGAAGGCAGGAAAGCAGTCACAGTTATTAAGAAGGATTGTTTTGTTGTTCAAGAAAAAATAATTTCAACGTAAGTTGGAAAAATGTATAAAAAACTCAATGAACAAGGAACAAGTTTGTTATCTTTGCACTTTTTTACCCACTTCCTGTGGAGAGCTTTTATCACATTGCATCTTCATGTTGCTGAATCAGTTATGCTTATTAAATTATTTCAGGTTGAAGCAGATTTCCCAAAATGAGCTATGAGTTTTCTTTTAGCATATCCTAGGCAGCCAAAATAGATGGGCAAAGTAATGAATTTAATTTATATGCAAAAACTACTACTACTACTAATAATTATAATCATAACAACAGTGTTGATTAGTACAGCTGGTATTATAAGTAGACTGAAAAATAAAAAAGTGTGAGTAAATCTGAGTGTTAGAAAAGCAAATAATGTATTCAAATCCTATTTCCTGAATTATCTGTTGAAGGGATTGTTAATACAATAAAAAAATGGTGGAATCAAATTTTGGAAAAAAGTCCATATCATGTTTGTGATAGTGGCCAGTGACAGACCTTTAGATGAATACAGAAACAGAGCGAAGGAAAGGTAATGCATTCACTGTCCTCCACTCAGCCCTTNCAAATTTTCTTTTACCAATACTAACTTCAGATGTCTCATGAGTCCTAGTGATGATGTGTTACAAAATTTTCATAGGATATCCTGAATTGAAAGGATATTCAGAGCATTTTCTGGGTTTTGTGAAAATATTTACTTTTATATTTTAAAAATCTATATACTTTCTGCATCTGTTTTTTTCAGTGTTGAGCAATAGAAATCCTTTATTAATCTCTTAGTTTTCTTCATGTTTATCATATACTTTTATCATATTCTCAGTTCAACTGCCTCCTTTTTAAACTAGGGACTCCTTATCTATGAAAGATTACTGCTCTTCTGGTAGGATCTGCTCCTTTGATCTTGCTATCACCTTTCTGTATATGTTCTCTACTTTGTGAAAAGCTTTCTTGGATAGGCATGAGTAAGAACTGCATGCAGTGTTCAAAATGTGGAAGCCCCACAAATCTATGTGATTGTTTAATCACATTTTCCAATTTGTTCTCTATCCCTTACATAGTCATTTCTGACTTCTTTTTGCCCTTTTGGCTATACATAGTGCTAAACTTCCTGTCTTCAAAGAATCAGGGACTATCAGATTTCTTTCTTCTATATTTTATGAAGTCATTTAGATGCAATATGGTGTGTGTATAATTAGGATTATTTTTCCCATATGCATGCCTTTGTATCTTTCAAGACTGAATTTCACCTTGAGTGAATTTCCAATCACTCTACCTCATGAGATAAATTTGTAACTTTTTAACCCTATTTCTAATTATTACTACAATTTTAAAATTGTGGTTTTTTGGAAAAGATTCGGTGTGTATATGGTAAATAGTGCAGATACCAACATGCACTTATGTAGGATAGCCACTAGTATGTTGTGAAAAAATGACCATTTAACCCTACCCTTGGTATAGCATCTTTCTAACCAGCTGCTAAAGCATTTTATTAAAAGATAGTTCTTATTGTAGTTTAGATTCCTTTAGAGGTTTGGTGAACAAACTGTTAAAAGGCTTTTGCAACTATAAGTGCACTGCACTACTGGGCTACTTGAAAGCCCCAATCCTTTCTTCATCTGATCCATTTCTGTGATTTGTCCACAAGCAGAGAAGTAAAGTTTGAAACAATATGTATGTAAGAAGCAGCTATTTTATCTTGAGTTATAGTAAGTGCAATAGATCAGTGCATTAGTCAAAAGAAAAAATTCAGCTCAATTCCTTAAGCAGCACAATTACAAATTTCATCTCACTTCATTTATTAATATCTTGGTGATGGTAGTGTGTTGCTGGAGCTGTGGAAAGTGCCAGCATCTTGTTTCTTCTTTCTTTGCTTGGTGAGAAAGGAGGCATACTGATACAGAGAGTACCACTTGGCGTGGAATGGGGAAGCAGGAAGTTTTTGTTAGATTCAAATTAATATGCTTTTCTCATTGTTCCTAAGTTAAAATGGAAGACATGTTTTTGGCAGGGCCTGAGTTCATAACAACCCTAGTCACTGTTTTTGTAAAAAATTTATTTTTACATTGTTATGTTCCTCTAACTATGGCAGTGTCCCATTGTGCCTCATTCTTTGTGCCCAGTGCTTTTTAAACACAAAGAGAAAAGGCAAGCTAGGTCCAAAAGAGTTTGGTATTTAAGTCAAGACAAGACAGAGAAAAGGGATACAGGAAAAGAGATGGAAAATGAACTAGACAGAGGCTGACAATGTAGTAGCAACTTAGCAGTTATTGGAGTTGGTTTCTTGGAGAGCTTGAGGGAGAAGTCACTGAGAGGGAGAATTTTGAGAGACATACTGAGTTAGGCTTGCACAAGTTTTGCAGAGTGGGCCGTTCAACAAGGATGCATTGTACAGGAGAAGATGCATCACTGGAGAGTTTCATCATGGTAGATACAAGGGGGACAGATTGTGATGAGCTGTTTAGCTTATTACTTTCCTGGACTGTTTTTATTAATATTTGTAACAGAACAGAGTAAATGATGCACAAAATCCCACACAGTTTTGCAAGGGAGGTCTGTATTTTGTATGCTCTGCATTTTACTGTATTTTAACCATTGCACCAGTTCACTTCTTGCTATTCCTTGTGTCTTGAAATTCAAACAGTTCCTAGCTAGTCTTGGGATTTTTTCTGAATATCAGGCTCCTCTTTCCTGGTACTGATATAGTACATTCTTTTTCCTCATATAGTAATGGTAACACTATTTGTATGGTAAGCTGATCTTTTTGCTTTCTCTACAAAAAATAATTTCATCCTAGGTAGTCATCCTGGGAGCTTCCATCTGTTTTATGCTTTCCCTTTGGTTGTAGATCTCTTTTCCTTTAAGAAGGATGCAATATCAGATAGTAACTATTAAGTGTCTTTTCCATAAGTGAAGATGATCAAATATTTAAACCTTTTTTCCGCCCAAAATTTACTTCATATAAGTAAATATAAGAGTATGAGTGGTGGAGATGTGAGATGCCACGGTTTCACAAGAGTCTTAAATCTTGCATATCTAGATCCTCTTGGGGATTGAGAGATCCAAGGAATGGATGAGAGGCAGAGACTGCAGCACTGCAACACTTTCAGGGAAATTTAAAAACTGCAGATGCTAGAAATGTTATATTCAGCTGAAGTTTACTTGACTCAGTCCAGTGGGTGTTTTTGTTCACAGTACAGAAGTCTGGCTGGTATTGCTCTCTTCCTGAAAGTTGTTTCAGATTTGAACTTTTCCCACAAGACCTATTTCCAGAATTAAATTCAGATTGAAAAGTACTGTACAGTTGTTACTGTCTTAAAAAATAAATCTGCTTTAGCTTGATCATGGGACCCAAGGATTGGAAGGGGAGTCATGCATGACTGCCGTCTAAATGT
Organism: Peucedramus taeniatus; assembly: GCA_013400575.1. NCBI lineage: Eukaryota > Metazoa > Chordata > Aves > Passeriformes > Fringillidae > Peucedramus > Peucedramus taeniatus. The sequence continues at coordinate 7,275 of WBNO01030206.1, forward strand.
ACTGCTATCTAAGGGTGAAAGAGGAAAAAAGAATATCCATTCCATGTTACCACTTTGATAAGCCTCTCCTTACAAAGGACTTCCATTAAGTTATTCATGTATTAAGTGATAAGTCTCAGATTCTACTTTAAATAATATATTATTTATTCATTAAAATTAGATGTGAAGGAGGGGAGAGATTGAAGGATGCAAAGATCTAAGAGTTTTGTTTTACTTATGGTACTTGAATGAGATTTAACTGTCTCTGATATGAAATAGTTCAGACCATTTCAGTTCCCTTGCACATTTATGCACTGTGGGGTAATAAAGAACCAGGTTTTTTTACCATGTCTGCAGAGTAAGCAAAGGCTAAAGCAAACACAGGTGACTCCTGAGCTGGGGTGGGCAAAGGCATAACTGCTCATTGCTGCAAGTGCTGCAGCAGGTGTTTAAAGCAGTGTACTTCATTCACTTTCAGTTATGGGGACATGCCCTCGGGAATGGGGTGGCAATCTGTCAGCTTATTGAGGGCCAAATGTGACCCTTAATACTTTTCTATCTATTCTATGACCAAGTATTTCTATTTTCATCTATTCTATGACTGGATACCATGCCTGCACTTACTATTCCTGCTTTTATTGTTAGTAACCCTTTAATTTCAAAGACATATTGATCTTTATTCATGGATTAAGATACTGCTGAGCTTGGTACTACATTGGTACAGAACACAACCACAGCTCCTGCTCAAGTGGCTTCTCATCTAGGTGAAAGATAGGGGATAACAGGTGGAGAGATGGGGAGCATGAGGAGACTGAGGCAGTAGTGATCAGCATAGGAAGCAGTAATATTGGTACTTTGCAGTTGTGTCTGCAGGCAGTAATTTGAAGTGGAAGAGTGAGATACCAGTCAGGAGAGTTAGAGAAAGCCCCTCCCCTGTAGCATGAGAGGAAACAAATGTTTAAAAATCTAGGGGAGGCTGGTGTAAAATGTTGTCCATGGTGGGAACCATCTTTTCCTATTGAATAAGAGTTAACAAACAGAAAGGTTTTGAAAGTTAGCACAAGTTGGTTATGCTTGATACATTCAGCCTCTAGAAGTAGAAGGAACCTAGGTGAGATAATGAGCTCCTGCAACTTCTAGTTAAAAATATGTAAAAGATCCTTCTGGCAGAAGAACATGAACTGGTCCATTGTGTTTTCCACAGAGGGAAAGTCATTAAATTAACAGACAGGAAAAGTAAAATCTGTGGAGCAATTGTGGTTTTTTTTAAACCCATACCTTAAAGATACTCTACAGAAATAATCTGGAAAATGTAAATTAAGGCTGCAGGCAAGAACTTGGAGAAAGGCTTGGTCTCAAACAGAGTCATGGGCCAGGTACTCAAGCCAAATAGTCCTGGGATCCACTATCATCAGGATCACAGATGCCTCACAGAGGTTGAAGGAAAAATCAAGGGTTTTGGACATGTTGTTTTGTGATAAAGCTAAGGATAACTCAGAGGGAGGCAGTGAGACTTTAGACTGAAACAGATGGATCTGGAAAAAAAAAAGAGGTATATGCATCCAAGGCAATTCTATCATTTAATGAATCACTACTGTAGTATCAGATTTAAGATCTTGTCTCTGACAGACCACTCCTGCTGAGAAGCAACTAACTCATGTGACTAATTCTCCTGAAATCAGGAGTGACAGAAAATAGTCTTTAGGAATGCAAGTCGATTTGAAATGTCTCTTGAGTGTGCAGTGTGTATTCAGAGCTCCAACACAGACTATACAATATTATATAAAGTAGATTGTTGTGTTATACAGGGTCTCAATAAAGCCTCTCCAGACTCTCCTATGTACGTGAACATTGATACTGATTTGTCAGTTCCGGTGAAATCTGTCTTTTCATTTTTATTTATATCTTTAATCAGATGTAGCCTCTGATACTGTAGTTCACATCACCTTCATATCCAATAATGCCCTTTAACTCACTGGTGGTCCCCAAGGGTTAAGGTGCTGTTGACCACGTGTCAGTGCACTGGCAACTATCCCTTGATTATCAGACTGAAAGTGATGAGAGTAAAATAAATTAAAGGTTCCAGAAATGCAGAAACAAATGTAAATGTTACTTAATAATATAGTCACAAGCTACAGTATTGGTGTAAACAACATGAAAACTATGTCTGCTTACTGAGAGTTGTTTTTCTCCTTTTTTTTCTCATCATTCATTTCTTAAGAAAATTGGCTAAAAAGCGGAAAGAGACATTGAGTAGTACTCGGCAGGAAATGACAGTGATGGTGAATTCAATGGATAAAAGCTACACTGAGCAAGGCACCAACTGTGATGAAGCTTTCTCTTTCATGGACACGCACAATCTAAATGGGAGATGTAAGTTTTTTCTTTTCTTTTCTTTCCTTTTCTTTTCTTTTTTTTTTTTTTTTTTGAAGGTGAAAGAAAGGGGCAAATGGTTTTAAAATANTTCCTCATTACTCAGTCATGGAAAATCCATGGGACCGAGAGTTTCCCACTGTGCAGCACATTACAGTGTCTATTCAAATGAGCAAGACAGTCAGACATCAAGTATAGACTTCTTTAAAAATAATAAGGATAATTGAGCTTTTTTCTGTCCATCCTTTTCTTCTGCAGAAGAGCAGTGACATTACTGCAGCAGTAGTTTTACCTTTCTCCAGTCTCCATTATATTGAAAATTTTATATCTCTCATGCGTTCCCAAGTCCTTCAAATGCTTCCCTTGCTCACTTTTTTTTGACAGCACAAATTTATTTTTGAATGTAATAACTTAATAAT